>CAXKVX010001918.1:0-203789 GCA_964058865.1 Eleocharis quinqueflora | reverse complement strand
AATAGCTTTAATTAATTTGGGTACACGAGTAATCCAACTCACATGTGCATTTGTTAGGTTTCACGTGTTTTCTTTACAAATGTTTTGGCCTTTTATTTGTTGGGTATTCAAATTTCTTATTGCATCATACAAATGTGAAATGCCCATCCATACAGATGTATAAACTTTCATCAAATTCCGATCAATAAATTTCATCATATATACTAATTGTGATATTTTCATAATTATAATTTCAGACACATAATGTATCAATAGATTTCTATTGGTCGCCTCTGCTCGTTGAATCAAACTGTGATAATCCAATCATTCACCGTGTATCGAGTCGAATCATGCGTGCTTATTCCATTGACAATCACGCGAAAAATTGGATGGATGCAGACATAATTGTTTTCAACGCCTATGTATGGTGGAAGCAACCCAACATGAAGATGAAAGTCTGGTAAATGTTCTACTAGAGCTGCTTTTGTTACATAGATGCATTACTATGTATGATAAATTTAAAATACTAAAGAATTTCAAGGAAAATGAAAAATCTAATAAAAATATGACTTTTATCTCAGAGACATGACACAACTCAATTCCTATGTTTTTGGGGAAGCCAACATGCAGATGTCAAACCCGAATGTGTGATATCTATTTACATGTAAATGGGCACCGACAGAATATTTCAAATTGATAAGATATATCTACGAATTTCGCTGAGTATACTGAAATCAATTTAATGCAATGATTTCAGATTTTCTGATTTTCTGATAATTTAAATGAAGTATAATTAAAAGTTTCAGAAAGATTAGCACGGCTGAACTTCACCGTTACCACTAGCAGCTGTACTTGTATATACATTTATTTTTCCTTAAAATTCCTAATGTATAACGAAGTTTCACCAAACAGGTATGGTTCATTCGAAGACGGAGATGCCGTATTAGAAGAAGTTGAAATGTTTGAAGGGTTTCAGGTTGCTCTGAAGTCATGGTCTCAATGGCTCGAGAGAAATCTCAGCAACACAAACAAACGCATGTTCTTTGTCAGCCTCTCCCCTACTCATGTCTGGTACATAATAAAAAAAAATTAAGATTTCAATCTTCAAGGTGGTAAAATAAATTTGATTCAAATTGTAGGTATTGCCTAATCTGGTACTGGAATTTTATACCGTACAAGGATCTCTTGTACCATCTTTATTGTAACAGGGCTACAATCTAGGTTGTTCGGTATATGAACACTTTTGTACATACCATTACAGGTACAGGCATACTGGTATAGCAAATCTGTCTATTGAAGTCCAAATAAACCACCAAAGCTTTAACTAACACATGGAAAAACAAAAGAATATCCTGCATTTTATGAACAAAAGAATGTCATCAATCAAATAACAAATTCTAACTATTTTAGGGGACACGAGTGGGGTGCAGCACCAGATGCCACCTGCTATAGTGAAACTGAACCTATACACAAAAAGGGTTACAGAAGTGGCGGGTCTGACTACCGCATGATGCATGAAGCAGAGCGCGTAATCAGAAACTTAAAACCCAAAGGAGTCAATGTGCAAATAGTCAATATCACTCAGCTTTCAGAGTACCGAAAGGATGGCCATCCATCTATTTATAGGAGGCAATACGTTAATCTAACTGAAGCACAACTAGCAAACCCCAAAAGTTATTCTGACTGTAACCATTGGTGCTTACCAGGTGTACCAGATGTGTGGAACGAATTTTTGTATGCTTATATTGTATCATCATGACAGGTTTGGATTTTTCTTTCAAAACGTAATTAGTTCATTTAATAGTTTTTCTTTGCTTGTTGGTTTTTGGAGCTTTTCTCTTTTTGGAAATTGTAGCCGATATAAAAATACCCATGTTACATATTTGTAATGAAATGAAAATATGCTCTGTAAGGAATAGAAACATGCTCTGTAAGGAGCGCTGTACTGTGAATTGAAGGTCCCACAATTCATGAAACCAATGTTTACAATTTAGTAATATTTCATTGAGTCCAAATAATAATAATAATATACCTTCACTAAGTAGTTAAGAAAGCTTGTATTATAAATAGTCCAGAACCTGAAATTCATCAAAAGAATCTCTGGGTCTCTTCAAAACTCTTGCTTTGTTACCTACTATCTCTAAAACCTGGTATCGAAAAGCCAATACAGTCAGCTTTCACCATTTTTATTCCAGAAGTGCAAAGATCAAATCAGAATATGCGACCAAAATGACCTCAGCGCTTGAATTAAGGACTCCACTTGACATGCCCACATCAATGCACCAAACTCGATTGTCATACTTACTGCTGATGGTATTATTAACAACAACAAAAAGAAACAAGAATCTCAACAATTCAGAAAACTTTTCCACAAAATTAATGCTCCAACTAACATTTATAAATCCTGATATTCTCGCCAATTATCAGTCATCATAAACAAAAATCAAGAAATTCAACATTTTTGGTACGACCTATATATAACTAACTATATAAAATATGGTGAGTGAAGCATGTTTTCCCTTTCATCAAACAATTGAAATTTAAAATGGTCTCCAAATGTGTGCAAATTGTAAAATTTTATCAGTATACAACTTCAATATCTAACGACTTCAACCACAAACTTACTTTTATTTTGTTCTTAAGCCTTTTTTTTAACTGATTTGACAAATGTTGTCAAAATGAGCAAAAATTATGTTAACAACATTTTTGTTAAACAAACCTGTTTGCTCCATTAATCTGAGGAGTATGGCCCACAACCATTACCATCCCCTTGGCTTTGATTTTCTCAAGCGTCTGTTCCGCTATAGATGAAATCTAAGAGAAAGAAGTCATTTTAATACAAGTTATGGCATTTTGGTAATTGCATAGAAAGTTTGCAATTAAACTAGGCTCACCTTCCATGGTTGGTTCTCTAGTGGATTTTGTTCCCGAGAGTACAAGTGCTTTCACACAACACTAGCATATCCCCTTAACGCTATAAAAGGCATTACAGGCCCGTCTGTTTCTCCTATGGAACCTCTTATCCAATCTGACACTTCTTTGTTCATCCGGTCCACACCATATTTTACTATAGGTCAAATTATATATCAAATAAATGCTGCAAAATCTCTATAATAGTAGACTTGCGAGATATGATTCCACAGCAAATTAAGCCTTGATAAAAGAATGCTCGAAACAAACTTTATTTGCCTTTAATTAATTTTGCTTCAATTTACCCTCAATCATGCAATTAGCCCCCAAACTTATGGACTCTGCAATTAAACAGTGTAATGTCAACTTAAGAAGACTTAACCTTTGTCAGCCTTCATAGTTACTTCGGGAAGCAATTAAACAATTTTACACAAGCTGTCAGTAATATGTCTTAATTTTGGAATTCACCAAATTAAGTATTAAATAAAACCAAAAAAAGTACTGAGAATGAAGATTTCATGTGGCAGAATATCCAATCATTTATTTAAAAATTTTAAGAACTACGGGATGGCATGACAATTCACATGCTAATACACCACCAGGACTGAAAAGTGCCGACCTGGCAACAACTCCCTTCTGCCTCTGTCCCAATATTTTTCATAAATCTTTCAGCAAAGACACATTGAACCACACATTAGGGAGAGAGCAACAAAAAAAATGCTGAAGAAGAGGTGTCACTGTGTCAGATTTGTAAAGAGAGTTAGTTCACAAGTACAAATAAAACAACAACAACAACAGAGCCTTTTGTCCCAAATAAGTTAGGATAGACTAGAAATGAAGTCCATATTGGATTCATTTTCTTAAAATTAGCTGAATTTTTACATTGTCTCCCTATCACAACCCTTCTAATTTTCGGACTTGAGACCGACTATGTAAAACATAAGCGGAGCTCCATGATTAATCCCATTAAAAAAAAAAAGACCAATTAATCCTAATAAAACCTGGACTATCAGGTGATGTAAGTATATTTCTAAAGACAGTAGCTTTCAAATGAACAAATGGACAAAGTGATTGTGCTCTACCGTTTAGGGACCACAAAGTACAGAAATGATACTAAATAAAAACATTCTATATTCATCTGGAACGAAGAACTCTCTCCTTTTGTCCATTTCAATATGTTATAGTGGTTTTCAGATTGACCGTAAACGGATTTATAAAGTGTAATAATTGAGAACAGAAACAGAAACTAACCAAACTAAAGTACAAAGTAAAATCAGGAGAAATTAATCAGAAGGAGTGAAGGACTAACCTTGGGCCAGTACAAACAAAAAGTTTGTCAAATTTTTTTTTTTTTTTTTGCTACCTAGCTCTAGTACCCTACTGAACTGAAAACAAACCAGAATTTTTTTTTCTTTTGGTCCATTTCCAATTTATGAATTACTTAATTATATCAGTGGACTGAAATGATGTTTGAACGGTTAGGAAAGGAAAGATGTCTGTCATTTAGGAAATTGATACCGTGTCTTCACCGGTGCAATGGTAACCATGTGAGCTCAAAAACTCCAGGCATTTGAAGAGCACATCTAGTCTGAGATAGATCCCCGTGCAAATCACCCACTGAAATCACATTATTTCAACATATGAGAAAAATAGCATAACGACTGAAGTAACAAAATCAATTGATCATCAATTCAATACTAATACCATAAGTCAACAAGTGTATTTACTTGAATTAAACCTAACCTGCGCGCGACAATACGGCGGTCGCGAGCAGAGACGAAGGTGAGACAATGGGCTTGACAACTCCAATGATTTGAACTGGAGAAGAGCAGCAGCGAACGAGGAACCTGACGACCTAGAGGCGGCGGCGACCTGCGTGAATTTGCAGGAAATGGAGAGAAGAAGCGACCATGCATACGCGGCCCTTTCGTGCTCTTTCCCCCAAATCCAAATGGATGGGTCTTGACCTCAGATCAGAATGGATTTAGTAATAATATGGATCAAGCCATCAAGCCATCAAGGTCAAGGATTGCCATTGGTGGTGTGATTTGACATTTGACGCCAGGTCTAGAGAGGTAGGTTCATGACCAAAATTCGCAGCCCATGAGCATGAGTTTACTTTAAGAGAGGCTTTGTATTAGAGTTACACATTGTTTCACAATCTTACTCCATGCACTTGCCCCAGTTTACCATCTTCAACTTCCACCATTACCAATTTTCAACTTCAAATATAACACATTTGCAAATTGTCTTCGACTCCACCATCATTAATTGATTACACCCACAATTATAGGATCTAGGCCGATGATTATTTCAATATGCAAATTATGCAAAATGAGAATATTTAATTAATTAATTAATTAATTAATCCAACGAATGAAATGATCTCTGAAACTGATAACAATCTTTCTTTTTTTTTCACATTTGTAAACTACAAATAAGTGAAATAAAATTTTCGTAGGTGAAACCTACATTCAAAAAAAAGAAACTGATAACAAAATGTTCCTGATTTCACTCAGGTTCGAAATCCATTTGACTCACTGCTGACAGTCTGCGCGCGCGCGCACACACACACATGGTGACAAAAGTGAAAAAGTGAGATAAACAGACTCCTAAGGAATTTCAAAGGACACAACTGCCCTGCCATCTGCCATTTTTTTTAAATAAATACCCGTTTAATAGCCTGGTTGGGACAATTTTACAAATTGCCCTTTTTTTCAAAAACTACAAACAAAATGTCCTCTCTATAAATTTTTTGCCAATATATCCTTGTGAGTCCCAAATCCAAACCTTTTCTACTCTATTTTCCCTCCCCTTCAGTTCCTCTCAAACAGAAAGATTGTCAAGGAGAATTTTGATACAACATTCTAAAATATATTAAACTGTTTTCACATGTATAAATTTCAAATATAATTACTTTGTCGACAAAATTGTTTTTTCTCCATAACTATTACTAATAAAATAAGATACTACAAAAAGCATGAATATCACTCATAAATTTAAATCAATTGTATAATCTTATGTGCTCCTCCATGCTCCTTATACCAGAATTCAACATTCTTGTAATTTCAATTATCAGATAACAAAAACTAATCAACTTCAGATTAGGACAATCAACTTCAATTTAATGGTAATGATTAGAGTACTAGAATATTCACTGAAGTCACTAGAATATTCAATTTCAAGTTCTCTTTTTTTGTATGAAATTGTCTGCCCCAACAAATGGGCTAGCTCATGATTTTCTGGCAAAGAACATCAGTTTTGTAAGGTGCTTGTGATAAAATTTGATTAACTCAAGATCTTCTATAGAACTTCTAATGTGAAAATTAAATTACTTCGATCTATTGCCTTTGATCTTCCGGAAAGACACAACCACCGTTGATCACCGGAAGCCTTTAATCTCCGAGTAATTCCTCTCAAGTTCGATGGAGAGAGTGAGAGAGGCGGCAACGACAACGTCTTTCACAAGACGAAATATCCAAATTACAAGTTCTGTACTGAATATTTCTTTATGTTACTCTCTGTTAACCTTATTACTTCTCTATAATTTTTCCTTTTATATCGAAGAGAGGAGAGTCTTTTCACAGTAATTTTATGTACTGTGTATCTCTTGAAACAGAGACTTTATATATAAAATGAACAGAACAGATATGTACAAAAGACGCGTATGTATACCCAAAAGGTGCAACCACAGACTGGCAACAAAAATAAAAGTGCCTGTACGTACATTAGTGTCCTTTGAATTTATTAACGAAAATGGTCACAACAATTGCAAATATGTACAGATAGCCTCATGTATATATATGCGCCTCTAAACTTTAATTGATTAATTAATTAAGTTAATTAATTAATTAATCATTTCCTTAATGGATATAGAAACCATTTGATCAGAACTTGCTTATATCGGATATTTCCTTATTTGCAGAATATTGTCGTATTAAATTGTGTTTTCCGGAGACCAATAGCATAATTGTATTATTAGGATAACTTTATATAATTTAGACCATTACTAAATCATAAAGTATTATTAGGATAACTTTATATAATTTAGACCATTACTAAATCATAAAGTTATTAATACACATTCTACACATTAAAGACCCCACTTCTCATGACACATATTGAACCCGTAAATAATACTTAATTTGATCACTTCGTAACGGGTCTAATTTTATAATTGACAGTCCATTACTCAATATATATTTATATCACATATAAGTCCATATATTATTGTAATTAATTAAATTAATTCCAACAGCTTGGGCTATAGGATTTCAAACAAAAGTGTGTCATCCAACATTATATTACTCTCTACTAAAATTCTGAAGTAACGGACATTCATGTCTTCTCAAAGTGTGCAAAGAATATCGCATGGTTCGTTGCATATTTATGAACACAAGCACAATATCAATATCAAACCAAACTAAGCAAGAAATAAATGGAGTCGCCTTTTATGTGCCAATCATGCTGGCCTACCAGAAAGTGATCAGGTTCACCAGTCTTACAATTTATACCATACATTATAGATGTTCAGTGCCTTCTTTATGCAAGGGGGAAACATTAGTGTTTGCCCAACAATCATGAACACGGTAATGATTTGTGAAGACAACAAAATTTAATACAAATGGAACACATATAGAAAAAGATTTTTCATATAACTTGAGAGTTGAGACTACATCCTGATTTTCATATAACTTGGGAGTTGAGACTACATGATTTCAACGTGGAATATCAAAACTTCAAAACTCAAAATTCAAATTTTAACTTGAGTGTTCTTCTTTGTTCAAGAATAATTGCAAACAACACATCAATTTTAGTATTTTTCACTAGAGCAGCACACTTTTTTGACCAATTTTTCTTATTACAATTAATTGATGTCAAAATTCACCTTCATGATCCATCTGTTTGAGAGGAATTGAAGGGGAGGGAACATGGGCGTAGGAAAGGTTTGGATGTGGGACCTACGAGGGTATATTGGCAAAAAAATTAATGGAAGGACATTTTGTTTGATGTTTTTGGAGGGAAGGGCATTATGTAAAATTGTCCGCTTGGTTGTATTAATAATTAATTACCAGACGCTCTACCTCGACTAGAGCTGTAGAAGTAGAGGAGATGAGGCCACGCTACTTCAATAGAGTAGCCCGTTTTAGTCTTTTACGACCTTTACTTCTTCTTTTTTTTGTTAAGGGGCTTATTCATAATTTTTATCAGTATGATTCAAAATTTACGATTTTTTATCAATATGGTTTAAAATAATGCATTTTTTTAAAATTTTCTAAATTATAAGATATTTTTTTAAAAATTCAAATACATGAAATTTTGAAATTTTTGTTTCTAGAATTAATCAATTGACCCATCCTGCTTGGATGTACCTCCGGTCCTACCTCCCCACATTCATGTCACTTACGCATCAATTTTTACTTCAACATCAAGGCGTCTCTTGCATTTGATTAAGACATTAGACTTTCAATGAAGAGTTCCTTTATTCAAACCACGCTTGTGATAACTTTTCAGAAAGTGTGTATCACAAGCATACATAATCTAAAAAAAAATTACTTTAAAAACAAGCCTCTGTGCTACATCCAGGCCTCCATCCTATTATTATTGTTATTACTTATTACCCAATTTTTTAAAGGGAGCTGATACGTAGATACCACATTTGATACCGACTATCGATATCGATTTTATTATGCACATTTAGTTGAGTTATTATGCACATTATTTGAGTTATTATGCACGTTATTTTTTGTACTGAAATAGTTATGAATGTTATTTTGTACTGAAATAGTTATGCATGCTATTTGAGTTATTATGCACGTTATTTTGTCATGCATAAAAAAATTTCAATACATTAAATAAATGCATAATAACTCAAATAATGTATATAGTAACTCAACTAAATGTGCATAATAATATCGGTATCGATAGTCGGTATCAAATGTGATATCTATGAAACATTATCCATTTTTAAATATTATTATTGTTCGAAATAAATCTGATTTTCTCATTCTTTAGTAATACAAATATTGTGATATTATATATTGGGATCCACAAGTTCACATTACTATTAATAATAGTTAGTTAATTCGTTATTTTAAAATTGAGTTGCGATCCTCTTGATAATTCATTATTTGACAGATTGATAATATTTTTCAATTAAGTTAAAATTTTCAAAATATATTAATCTCTAATTGATAGATACATTATTAGACTTAAAAATGACTTAAATATAAAATTTGAAGTATTTAGTGTTGTTTGATATTTCACCAAATTTCATTCTTATTGACCGTTGCAGTTTAAGTCGTTTGAAGTTACATCATTTTCATATTAGATAATTGAATTATAATAACTTATCGGATTCAAATCCACTATCGGTTCAAATTCATTAAATAATTCGATAGTAAATAAAAAATTGAACTATTTAAACAATAATTAAAAAAATTCATATTAGATAATCAAGTCATTGAAAAATTTATTCTCATATTGAATATTAAAAAAATCAAAATAATAGATAATCAAGTCGATGAAGACAGACTAGACAATTTTCCTATAAGAGACTTCATATTTTGAAACCTTAGCATAACTCTTTCCTTGTCCACGACAATAAATAAATCTCTTTTAATAAAAGTAATCAAATAATCATTCATCCATTTATCTCCCATGCTACTTCTTAATACGATTTTCACCCAATTCATTACAGAAAATACTCGTTCAACACTCACTGTAGCCATCAGCAATATCAAACCCATTTTAATCAACTTGTAAATCATTGGATAAATATTATGCTTATCCGTTTTCGTCATTTTTTTGAGAAAGTTCCACTAAGTTATTGATCCCAAAAAATCCCAATCCTCTTGCAAATCTATTTAATAGTTCTCTAATTGACTCTCGAGGACAAGAAGCTCGAATTGAAATCAGAGGGATAGAACTGAGCTAATTTAGAAAATGACTTGAGATGATAAATACATGTTAGACTTGCAAGAGGAATCTCAATTCTCTTCCAAATTTACAGCTCGATGACTTAAGATGATAAAAAAAAATTATAGTCTCGACAAATATAGTTGAAGTTGTTATAAAAATAAAGCTAATTTAGAAATACACGTTGCAAATACAAAAAATTATATATATATATATATAGAGAGAGAGAGAGCAAGGCTAAAATAATATGCATAGTACACCACATTTTGTACTATGCATATATATATAGGTTAATAAATTGAGATTTAAGTTGCTCAATAAATTCTTCATATGAAAATATTATAGGAAATCAAATTTTGTGATTTTTAGAGCTTTCTTGCTATTTTTAAATTTTTTTTAAAAACAGTCCAGATTTAATACTACAAAAGTGTCATTTCTAGACTGTTTTTAAAAAATATTTAAAAAATAGCAAGAAAGCTCTAAAAATTACGAAATTTGATTTCCTACGAGATTTTGATATGAAAATTTTATTAACCAACTTAAATATCAATTTAATGACCAAATTAAGTATAAATAACCGCATAGTACAAAATAGAGTGTACTATGCATATTATTTTAGTCTTGCTCATATATATATATATATATATATATATATATATATATATTTGAAACCCTTTGCACGTATCATTCAGCAGATTCGGTCAATTCACCTAAACTGGCAGGTCTATATAGTTGACTATTCTCGTTTTCAACAAAGCAAGGAAAAACGCTTGCAAAATATTAAATATACTGTAAATTGAATTATTTTGTTTGACTGTTAAAAAATAAGAATGACATTTGTGATTTTTTTTTTTTTTTAAATTTAACATTCATGACTCTAATTATCTGCGTTCATCGTCAGACTAAACGCATGTGTTCACACTGAAAAAACAACGACAAAAATGATTAAGTATGATGTAAAAATTTAAATTTGCATTCAGGTAACGTTGTGAACGCTCGTTCAGACACTGCGTTTAGATGTGAACGCATATTTCAAAAGTACTTGATATTTTTTTTGCTTCGTAAACTTGAGTGAGTTCTATTTCTGAACGAGTGCGTCTAGAAAGCACGTTTGAATTCTGAACGCAGAAAAGTATGACCTTTTTTTTATAATGTAAGAAAAATATTATCATAAATGTCAAATATTTGTATGCATGATTATAAATGTAATTTTTTTTTTTTAGATCAGACAAAAAAAATTGCAGTAAATTCGTGGTGATTCGAACAGTGCATTTATGATGTGTTGGAGTAGAGGAGACCAAAATTTACAGGTCCAAGATCAACCTATCACTTTTTATTACATTTATTTATTTAGCTTTTCAAAATGTGAAGAGGTAGGTACTCGACCTTGATAAGAAAAGAAAAAATTAAAGTAAATGTGCTCAATTTGCTATTATGCTTTTAGAATGAGCAGTGAGCATGCCATATATTTTGTAACACCAAATAATACCAAATGGTCTTTTTCCCATAAAATTACACTATTGCAGTACTCTTGTCAAAAACGAAAAATATAACAGTTATTCTTAATAGTAAAAAAAAAGGAAGAAATATTTAAGCTTGAAGATAAATGCTGAGCTCATTGCTTATTAAAGAACAAATAAAGAAACCATTTGAAGAGCAAATGGTTCTGAAATCTGAACTAATTCTTTTTTTGAGAGTGCAAAGACCAACTTAATATACATTACTAATTTATAATCTATGTACTTATTCCCAGGAGTTTTTTTATTGTAAGAATGTATTTGGCAAACTTCGAAATAGTTATTCACGAAATAACAATATAACATGATATTGTTCCAAAATGCTCTTCAAATGAAGAAGAGAAATGCAAAATAATGCACATAATAGTTTATTTGCTATATCATGCGAACTAAAATAACGAAATTGTTCCAATTTATTGTCGTAAAGTAACACTTTTTAGCTAATTTTTTTTCAAATAATAATTTTACTTTTTTCAAAATCGAAAATTAACATTTTTATCATCCTTTCAAAATAAATCTCTCCCATCACTATTTTATATTTAATATTTAAATTAAGAACTTTTAAATTATTTTTTAATCTTTTCACACAAAATCTAAGTCTACTGTGAATTCGCATCCATCATACTTGCTTTTGGAGTGTTCGGAAGTTTGGATACAAACGAGAAATAAAGGATTCTTAGTGATTCTGGTCGGTGATATTTAAAAAGCTTGTGGTTTGTTCGAGATTGACTCGAAAAAGCTCATATAAATTTGTTCGTATTTGATTCGTGACTCGATAAACTCGTTCGTATTCAGTTCGTATAGCTCGTATTACTTCTGAAATTTGAATCATCTCAGTTCATAATAGTTCGATTCAGTATATAATATGATATAATGTAATATATTCATTAATTTGCTAATGATTATTGATTTGTTTTATAAATTTTGATTTTAAACTCTTAATTTTTTATTTACGTAATTTAATATTTCTAATTTGTTTTTTTGTTAAAATTTTAAATTATTAAAAATAATAAATATATTATTAAATAATAAGGTAACAAAAACTCATTCGAAATCTGTCTAAAAAACTTGAGACTCGCAACTCGTTCGAAATCAACTTAAAATGATTATTTTGTAGCTCGTTAGACTCATTTTCAACTCGTGAGCCAGCTCGATTTGACTCGTATTTTCATGAACCGAGCAAGCTCAAACTCGACTCATCTGGTTACGAAAATGGGAGGGTCATCTTACCCATGGAATTAATAATGCATTATAATATAATATAATGTAAATTAATAATGCATTATATTTTTTCGAACTTCAATCTGTACTCACAAAAACATACTAGATGAAGGTCTAAGTTCCCTTGAATATCGGTTTATCAAATAGGCCCTCAGAAATTCTACAAGACTGCTTACAGGGTCATTTATACCGACTATCGATACCGATGTTATTATGCACATTTAGTTGAGTTATTGTTTGTGTTTACTGATAGGGTTTAAAAAAAATCCGGGCGGGTAGCCCCGCCCGTGCCCAACCCATGCCCGAATCCGACCCGACCCGTGGATCCGTGGATAGCACCGGTCGGGTTGGCCCCAAACCCTCCAAACCCGTGTATACCTGTGCCCGACCCGTCCCTAGATCCGCCCGTGCCTGACCCTTGGACCCGTGGAACCGTGAAAAAATTCAAAAAAATTCAAAAAAATCAGAAAAATTCGGAAATATATATATATTAAAATAATGTGCAGTTTTAAATTCAAAAATTTGAAAAAATTCGAAAAAATTCAAAAAAAAAAAAAAAAAATCGAAAAATTGGACGGATCCGACCCGCCTGGACCTGCCCGGGTTTATCACGGATCGGGTTGAGTGTTTTGAGTTCGGACCCGTGCTTACCCGCCCCGCCGTACCCGTGAATCCGGACGGGTCGGATCCACGGGTGCCCGACCCGCTCCGTTATTAAAACCCTATTTACAGATAACATGGGAACAAATTAGTTGCTCTGGTGTTCAGTACTTGAGTATAAATGAAGAAAAAATTCGATATGTTTGCAAGTTATTGGTGAATGTTTTGTGATTTTGAACTTGATGGAAAATGAAAATGTTTGATGGATCATGAGTTAGAAAGGATTGATTGGTAAGATATTAGAACCAATGATATGTTGCAAAATCGTACAGAGTGTTTCCCTAACCTTTTTGGGTGGCTCTTTTTTTAGTTTTAGCAGCCTTTTCCAAGGGAAAAAGAAAAGAAAGGGGATTAAAAAGTGAATGCGGAGATCTGATGAGGGGTCGGAGAGGTGCATAAACAGACATAGGGATTGGGGTCTCTGAGCTCAAACTGGAAATAAGAAGCAAGAAAAATAAAGAAGAAATGCGGTCAATTCAGGATTCAGACTTGAGAGCAAAGCTTAAGCCTTAAGCTGCACATCTCTCCATGATCTGAACCGAAAGGACAGCTATCTGACATACAGACACACGCTGCCAGTCACTAGATACATGGATAGATAACTTTTCTGGTGCATAATTTTCAATTCAGCAGAGCAGAGGAGGCAGAGGTCAGAAGAGGACTGAGACTCTGAGAGACTGAGAGGGATGTGAAGCAGCAGTTATAATGGAATGGGGTCAGAATGTCAGATGCTCAATTGAACAACCAAAACCAAATTAATTTGAATACATAGCACAATTAGCCTTAAAAAAAACGGTAATCGAACAATTTGAGGCTTCACCCATTTAGAAATCCAAGAGCTGGAATTGAAACAGACGTTAAAATCAATCAATCAATAATAATAGGTGCAAAATTGAATGCACTCTGATGGTACGATTCGATGGTGGTTCAAAGCCAGTGGATTCCAATAAAGTGTGAGTGCTTTTTTACTTGATACACCCACTAATGCACAGTAATTCAATGCACTGCTTTCTGAAAAATGACCACAAAAAAGCAGGCACGTAATTGGAGTAATGTTTTGTTCAAAAGTTGTTAATTTGCATATGAAAAGCACAGATTATTGGAAGCCAAACTCATTTCATTTTGAGGTTATTTGGGAGTATACATGCCGATCGGGACAGATCTAGAATTTCAGTTAGGGGAAAGATATACAATTTTTTTAAGAAGCAAAATGATGTAGATTTTCAAATATATATAATTATTTTGCAAAAAAAACTAATAAATTTTACAAATACACATAATTATTTTATAAATTTTTTTCAGAGAGGCACTTGCTCCCTGATTACAATGTGCATCCGCCCCTACATGCCGACAAAAAAAATATAATTAGTTTTACAAAGAAAAGAGATCACTTGACAATTATTATTTTGACATTTTGAATGAAAAATTAAATTAATTCGTAAAATTTTTAAAATAGAATACTTATTTTTGAATTTATAAATTAGTTGTGTTTTTTCAATTTGATGTAATTTGAGTGGTGATTAATATTTCATTATGAACATTCAAATATTAATCGTTAAAAAATTTGCATTAAACTTGATGAATTTTGATGAACCATGATATGACACTCAAATCACAACGAATTAAAAAAACAACTAATCTATGGCTCAAAAATACACCTATACACTGTTGGTGAGTTGGCTTATTTTGAACAATGGAAGGATATTTTTTATGATAAATGCTCTAAATTAATACCGCAGATTTAGAAGTTCTTAGCATTACGATAAATGCGTACATTACACAATTTAGGATCCTAAATTGTGCGCATTACACATTTTAGGCTGCATTGTTTATAAATTATAACTCTATTTGAAGTCTAAAGATGATAATGATTAAGGACAAGCAACAACAGTGAAAAATATCCACACTAAAGATCCCAACTGATTGAAAGTCTGAAGCCCCAAATCCAAAAAGAAAAAAAGCCCAAATGAAGTTATTACTCGATGCAATTTCACACATGTACAGTATAACAGACACAGTAGAAGAGGGAATAGAATAGCGACTGTATATGCAACTGTATTGTGTGAACGTACCTGTCAATGATAGATCGTTTAATCGTTTTTACGATTACGATCAAAGATATTTCTTTCGTTTAAACAACGAAACGATTAACGAAAACATATTGTTTCGTAGTTTCGTTTGTGACTGTGTATTGTTAGAATTATTTTGATTTCAGAGAAAAACGCTATGTTAAGATAAGGTGATGAGAGATGAGATGAAGAATTGCTCGAATGGGGATATGAATGATTTAATTTTGGTGTATGATTAGCATCGTTCACCACCAGTTTCTGATTTGCTTTAGTGTGATGACAAAGGAGATATATGAAAAGTGAAGAAAATGAGTTTGATCGTTATATTTAGTTCTGATCGTTTTGATCGTTATCTTTAACAAAACAATCAATGAAACACAATTTCTTAATTGTTCATTAAACAAAACGATTAACGTAACTATCATCTTACGTGATCGTTACGCACGTTATGCAGATCTACGTGAACATGTAAAGGACGATGCAATAAATGGGAAGAGGCCAAAAATAAAAGCCAAAGGAAGAGCTGCATGCATTGACTACTGTTTAAATGCAGCCATGTGCATGTGCTGACTGGCCATCAATCCCAACTTTATATTTATATTTAGCCTCCTCTCCTCTCCTCTGCTATTACCACTTCCCTCAAATTTCTCTGACACTCTCCAGCTGTTAGCCTGTTACACCTCTCTCTCTCTCGTACTGGCATGAATGAATGAATCCACACTCTTCATCTCTCTCTCTCTCTCTCTCTCTCATAGAGCCCCTCTTTGGAGAATTGGAGTACAGTCGCCAGAGAAAAATATACTGACATCGGCATACCAGCTTTTTAGGTCGCCATTCTTTTGTGGCCGATGCATTTAAGGCTCAATTTCTGGGTTACGCATCACTTCCGTTTTTCAATGTATCTTTGTTAGTTCAAGTAACCGAACCGGTTGCTCTTGAACGAAGAAAAAAAACATGATAAATTACAAAGAGTGAATTAACTATGTTATGTAACTACTATCATATTATTTTATCTCTATTAAATATTTACACATCAAAATATATAACTGATTCTTACTGCAGGTTAATTATAACATTTTTCATGCAAGGAGATTTTAATACAGGATTTTCACTAAACACAAATTAACATGTAATAAAACTCTGAGATTCAAATTAAAAGAGCGGATTCCTATTTTCTCATGCATACAATTTGAATGTCATCATAATTTAAACTAATTGCATAAACGAGTAATAAAGAATTCACAAATGAATGTATTATTCAGAATAAATGCTCGCTTAGCATTGTGCTGTACAGTCTGAATGTGACGATGATTGTTCGATTAGTCTTGAATTCATCTTTTCATATAAAAAAATATCCTTGCAAAACACCATAATTATTGATTACTATGCCTCAAAGCTAGAATCAAATCACATGAGATACCCAACTATCATTGGTCATTCCCTATAGTATATTTTGATGCTCCCAAATTTGTTACACTGTTGGTCAGTTTATTTTTTTAACTGCTCATTTGAAACAGTAATCTCTAAATTAACTGTAAAGTCGAGCTAGATAGTCACTAAATAACACAACACAATATCGAGTAGAGTAAAACAGAGAGAAATAAAAGAACACTAGAGATTGTAGAAAATCAAACGAGTGGTGAAAAATTATAAACCTCGCTGGTCTAATATTGTGTATAGAGGAGAAATAATTATAGGTTTAAGAAAGCTATTCTGTGAGTTGATGATAACAAGAGGGATTCTAAATCATTTTATATAGTTCAGAAAAACTTGGGAGCAAAGAAATCTAATTAATATTAATTAATGTAAATATCTATCACAATATATTTTTTTCTCTAACAAATATTTCTAAATAAAAAAGTGGCAATCAAATATCTCATCACCTTCACTGTAATCAATTAACATATCACATTGCTTGATGAATAAGTTGTCTTCACAATCAACAATAGCTTTCATAATCACGTATATAGCTCCTTACAAACAAATACAGTATTGCTACTAAGTGCGTATATACATGGGTCACAATATTATATTCTGTTTATATTTTTTATAACTTCTTGAAACGATTATATGAATGAGATAAATGTTTCGAATTATTAAGGCCTAGACCCCCTGTGAATTATTCTGATATTTTGTGGCTGTTACTTTTGAATAAGATAGAAAGCACACACAAACGCCTATAGAAGCAATGTCACAGAAAAATAGAGAGATGGGGATCAGAAACCGGTATGAGTCAACAATCTCTGTAGAAATGATTGGTGGAATTAAATCTCTCTACCAATTCTGTGACCTGATCCCATCAAGGCATTATGTTTATGTACAGAGTACAGTACAAGTGTACAACCCTCCCTATTTTCATTGCATTTTATTATAATGTTATAAATTCAATATTGTTCCTTGACTTTCTTCTCTCTGCTTGAAAAATGAAAAGTGGGTAACAACTAACAAATCAATAAAAAAACCAGCGCAAGCTCTCTAGCTCTTTCTCTCGATTTATCTCTCTCATATACACACAAACATTAGCACCAGTCTTCCTATAAATACCCTTCCCAAGTCCCATTTCATACTGCAACTCTCAAACAACTCATAAATAATAATGGGATTGTGCCTCATTTCCCTCTCTGTTCTTTCTTTCAATTCGTTGTTGTTTGGAGATTGGTTACGAAGGAAAGAAGAAGGTTGTATGGAAGGATCTGTAAAGCTCAGGAGGGATAGCGCCTTTGACTTAATTTCCCATTTTAATAATCAAAGGTTAGATCGATTTTTGACAATTGTTTTGGGTCTCAAGCGCTATCTATCCTGAGTTTCATGGCTCCTCCTTACTGGTACAAGTTTCTCTGCTTTCTGCTTTGTATGATTGTATCTATAGTTTAAATGATGGAAGCGAGACAAATAATACAGCACTCAAATTACTTAAATTTCAAAATCCATGTTTCAATTGTTTTTCGGCAAAATCAACGGAGCATCATATTACGCGTGATGCTGACATACAATATTCGAGTCTTACTGATTTTTATTTCAGTTATCAGACAAATTTTACTCTGGTAACAAAATTTCAGGTTCTACCTTGTCTTTTTGGGACAATTTTTACCTTTTTCTCTTTCTTTTCCTTCCTAATAAAAAGGAATGAACTGAAGCACAACGAAAATAATATCTTTACCACCATGTTAAAAATGCATATCAACGAATTAAACACAAGTCAAGCCCATTATGTTTTGATTATAATTGAATAGTAAACTATATGGTTGGTTAAGAAAAAGGAAAGGAAATAATAATTAAGAAGTATTTTCTATTTGATTGCTTTGAAAAATGCTCTATATATTCTGCTACTGCTTTAATTGTCTTGCTGTTATAATTAGTAGGATTACTTGTTTGTATATATTACAACTATCCGATTAAATTGAACGTTCTAGCTTCGTAAAATCTAAAATCGGGTTGATCTGTTTGTTCTGAATATTATAGTAGGTTCATTTCTTTCGTTTGTTTTCCCAGTTTTGAATTATACTGTATACTGTGCGTTCTGTTATAAGTGCTTAAATAGAAGTTCATTTCTTTTTTTAAGCACAAGGGAGAAACACGAGTTGGTGCTACACGAGTCACGAGTCATGAGTCATGAGTCATGACGGATACAGGATACTCATATTATCATTACTGCTTAGTAACTTGGTATGAAAGTTTATATTGTGAGAGTTATGCTTTCCTATATCTTTTAGTTGTCACATAGAACTATAGAAGAGATAAATGGGTGTATGAAATGAGCGATTTAATAAGGATAAATGTAACAGCAAATATATATATTTTTTGTTATCATAATTTAAATCTTTTGGTTCAAATATTGCTACAATTGTTCATCATTTTTGTTGTTGTTGTCTTTATTTATGAAATACTTAATGCAATTAGCACCAGCACAAGGGAAAGTGGTGATTATCATTTGATTCATACTTAATATAATATATCATTGGCTATTCTCCAATATCTTAAAATGAAATAGACAACCAATTTGCTATTCTACAAAAAGTAATGACCAAAAACCTTGTAATTAAGAAATTCATGACACAACACAATGTATACTTATTTATATATTATTCCCACGTGAGAGTTGTCGCTCTAATAAGTTATAACTGACTCATAACACAAGCATGAAATTGCTTAGTAGAAAATAGAAACCCATGAAATTTTGCAAGTGATTTTTGTACAATTAGCAAAATCATGGGACAGAAAAAGCGAGGCCCAAATTTAATAGGCCATGCCTGTATTGGATCTGGGCCTGATTTAATGCTTTTGCAAGTAGTGCTACGTTTGCACAACACAACTAACTAGGCTATTGAATTGGTTGGGCTGTTATGGATTGCGTAATTTAGTTTGAAGCTCTTGTTTTAAAAAAATATAAGTGTAGACTTGTATTCAATACATTTATTTTGGCAAATACTTGAAAAGATGGTACTCTTAAGTACTCTAGTTTATGACATCTATAGTTTATGACATTTATGATTTTGGATTCAAATTTTTGACGATAATGATTCTATTTTTTAATTTACGTTCAGTAGTCTTATTTAAATTCATGCATTCGAAAGGCACTTAGAAATTTAACCAGAACAAAAAGAAATTCTAAGTACCTCTCTCACATGTGTCTAGATGTTAACATGCGAACGCAAACGTTTAAAAATATAGTCATTAAAGATTTGCATCCAGCATTATAGATGTTATTATTTATTTTTTTCATGTCAGTTATAAAGACAATTCAACCTTTTGTACATGAATCTAGGGTTGTATTTAGGTAAGTTTTTGTAACAGTTTCAGTTGTGTTCATCGGGACCGTAATTAATTTTTTAATGTTGCATGTCATCGAGTTGTAGATATTCGAGTCTACTTTCACTACATCGAGTATGATTTGCAATCGGAGAAACGAGTGATTCAAAATTGAATCTAGCGCAAACTTATAATAAAATTAATAATTAAGACAGAAGTTGAAGATGGAGCCAAATTTGAGATGTGCATTCCACCGACCACAAATCAGACTCGACGCGATGGAAGTAGACTCAGATATCTACACCTCTATGTATTGCGATGATAAAAAATACTAATTATGATCCCGGCGAGCGTACCTGAAGTTGCTAAAAAAAACATTACGTATAACTAGCATTTTTTCTATTTTTGTAGCAAGCAAATTTGGCATTTCTAGAGCCATGTGTTACCACAACCCGTCACAACGGGTGCCCAACCCGTCATAACCGGTTGAAGAGGAGAGGAGTTGGAGCAGAGAAGAAATTCCAGAGAGATGTGTTACTGTAATGCATCACTAACCCGTCACAACAATTCCTGCTCAAGAGGAAGTCAGTGGTTCAAGTAGAGAAGGCAATTCTGGAAAGTTGCCAACCTGTTATAACAGATTGCAAGATTATGTAGCACAAGAGCTTAAATTCAAGACTCCAAGACTTCAAGAAGTACTCAGCATATATATATACACCTTGGTGATATGAACTCGGAAAATATCTAAAACCCTTCCAAGCTTTCAAGAATACAATTGAGCATCAGAAAGAACACTCAAGCCTTCTCCTTACACAATTGAGTTTTGTTGAGATGCATGTTAACACATGTACACAATCAAGATGCAAATGCTCAAATATACTTATACAAGTGAAGACATACTCAAAAACATCAACAACAAGGCATTCACAGAGCCATGTGTTATGGTAACGCTTGCCAACCCGTCACAACGGGTTAAGAGGAGAAGAGCTGAGCAGAGAAGGGATTTTCAAAGCCATTTGTTATTGTAACTTATCCCAGAGGCGTCACAACGCCTTCCCCACTCGTTATAATGGGTTCTTGCTCAAGGTGGACCAGAAGTCAGTGGAAGAATCACAAAAGGGCATTTTTGGAAAAGTGCCGACTCGTTATAAAGAATTTTGTAACGCATCACAGAGTTCTGTAACGCATGAGGCCATTTTCAAGACTCGAAGACTCCAAAATGTGCTCAGCCTATATATACATTGGGGATACGAACCTGTAAGATATATGAAACCCCCACAAGCTTTCAAGCAATCAATTGAGCACCAGAAAGAGCATTAGAGCCTTCTCCTACAACTGCCTAAACCTGAGAGACTTAGGATAGCTTCAATCATCTAATTGTCGATCCAAGAACTTTTTTTTTTGCTAGCTTCTAGCCTTTGGTAGATTACATTTGTGTTGTCAAGTAGTGCATCAATGTCCTTGATTGTGTAGTCAATCAAATATTTTACCTTGTAGAGTGGTGTAGCCACTTGCATAGATTTATAATTCTAAGATTAGTTTGCTTATTGAGAATAATTCAAAGATATGTTCCGCAATTGTAAAGAACACTTCTAGAGTGCCCTAGTTGTGTCGTTATCAATATACATATTCTTTAAAATTTCAACAATTTTTTTGATAAACATAAATCAAATTTTGTAAAGGATAATGTTTCGTAGATACCACATTTGATATTGATTTTATTATGCACATTTAGTTGAGTTATAATGCACATTATTTGAGTTATTATGCATGTTATACCATAACTATTTCAGTACAAAAAAATAACATGTATAACTATTACATTACAAAAAATAACATGTATAACTATTTCATTACAGAAAATAACATGCATAATTACTCAAATAATGCGCACGATGTTTCAACTAAAGATGCATAATAAAATCGACAACATGTATAATTATTTCATTACAAAAAATAACATACATAATAACTCAGATAATGTGCATGATAACTCAACTAAATATGCATAATAAAATCGATATCAATAATTGATATTAAATATGATAGACTAATTTATATGCATAAATATAAATAGACATTTGTTTCCGTTGGAAAAACTAATTTGGAAGGTAAGTACTAAGTAGTTAATTCTTTTATATCAATCAAATAATCAATGTCATTGCACGTTGACAGCTGATGAGGTGAGGTATCTCCCAAGTAGTGTTCTAAATTCGTGCCGTTTCGTACCGTTTCGTTCCAAACACGACTTGGCACATCACGATTAGTATTTTATTATTTTTATTGTGCCGTTCCGTGTCGTGCCAAAAATTGGAAGGGATCGGAACGGAACGGTTAAGACACGGCACGTTTAGGCACGCCGTGTCTAAATGTGTCGTGTCTTAACCGTTCCGTGCCTAACCGTGTCGTGTCTTAACGTGTCGTGTCTAAACGTGCCGTCTCTAAACGTGTCGTGTCTAAACGTGTCGTGTCTAAACGTGTGGTGTCTAAACGTGCTGCCTCTAAACGTGTCGTGTCTAAACGTGTCGTGTCTAAACATGTCGTGTCTTAACTGTGTCTTAACTATGTCGTGACTCGTGTCTAAATGTTTATTTTTTAAAATTTGTAAAGTTTAAAATAGAATAATTAATAAATGCAAAAGATTTCAAAATAATTTGAACTTCCGTTTCTATCTGTGTCTATCCGTGTCTATTTGTGTCGTGCCGTGTCTATTTGTGTTGTGTCGTGTCTAAATGTATCGTGTCTAGACGTGTTCTCGTGTCGTTCCGTGCCGTGCTTTCGTGACGTGCCATGTCTCTCCTCATAAACGTTCCTTGTCGTGCCGTGTCCTACAATAGGAAACCAAGGCACGACACCCTTAAGACACGGCACGTGAACAATACCGTGCCGTGTTCCGTGCCGTGTCTTAACCGTGTCGTGTCGTTTCGTGACGTTTTCAGACACGCGAACACGATTTTGAGAACTCTACTTCCAAGTCCCAACTTTAGGCACCGACAAGAGAGATCAACAGATCATCAACAAATTATCATATTTTCTTTTTTAATTTCAAAGTTCTATTTCTGTGTTGCATTCAGCGTTCAATACTTATTAAATCTCACGATTCGTGGGGACCCCACTGTCAGTGTAACTATTTCACCATCGTACTCGTACGAGTAATTAAACTCGGATTAATTTACAATAAAATCCCCTTTCCTATTTCATTCCTCCTCCGTCCTCCCCTTTCCTTTCCTAGATCTGAGATTCTCGACCTCCCCTTCTCTCTCTCGCGTCGCCATTAGCCATGGCGACAGCCGCGACGCAAGTCCCAGCAGTTATCCCTATCACCAATCCGACTGTCTCCGCCACCGACCCCGCCGCTCCGGCGATCCGCAGCTTCATCACGCGCCTCTCCGACACGCTTCGCCGCTCCACCTCCGAGCTCCGACCATGGCAGGAGATGGTCGACAAATCCGCCATCGCACGCCCCGCCTCTCTCTCCGAGGCCACATCTCGACTTCGCAAGAACCTCCCCTACTTCCGCGCGAACTACACCGCCATTGTCGGTCTCTCTCTCGCTCTCTCCCTCGTCACCCACCCGATCTCTCTCTTCCTCCTCCTCTCTCTCCTTGCCGCCTGGTCCTTCCTCTACCTCTTCCGCCCCTCAGATCCGCCCCTTGCAATCTTCGGTCGCACCTTCTCCGAGAGAGAAACACTAGGAGGCTTGCTTCTCGTCTCTATCATTGTTATCTTCATGACCTCGGTGGGATCTCTCATCATCTCGGCCATCACTGTCGGAGCTGTGCTGGTGTGCATACACGGGGCTCTTCGGGTGCCAGAAGATCTCTTCTTGGATGAACCTGATGTGCAAGGAGGGGCTACTGCTGGGTTGCTGTCATTCCTCGGCGGGGCTGCCTCGTCAGTCGCATCAGCCGCACCTGTTATGGCTTCAAGAGTCTGATTTGTACCAGATCTCAGGTTTGGTTATCTGAATTGAAAATTGACGTTTCTTTTTCTTTCTTTTTTGTTGGTTTATTAATACGGTAGGAGTTTTATATATAGAATCAGAGGACGATCTCTTGGGACTCTGAGATCTTGTAATATGATATTGTGATTCATGCCTTTATTAAATTTCTGCTTTCATATAAAATTTGCACTGTTTGTGCAACCAGATCTGGAATGCTGGTGAATATGTGATGGAGAACCTGTTAAAATTGTAGGTTTAACCAAAGCTGAAATTTGTTCATGATATTGTGTTCTAGGATCACTGTATTGTTTCTGCTCCTAGATGAATCTGAGAAAAGGATGATGGAACTTTAAATTGATGTCTTGCTTGGAGAAATAGTTCACAGTTCCAAGTAACTCTTCTTGTGGTTTTGTTACTGGAAGTTTTGAAATAATACTGCTATCTTTACCAAAATAAGGAAATAAAATAACTAACTGTTCGTAATTGCAATACTATTATTTGACTGGTTGCTTAACCTCCATTCATCAGTATCAATCAGTGCCATTTTTGCACGGCAACCCCTGGAAAATGAAATGGTTGATCATGGTCCATGCTCAGTCCGATCCAGCCCCTCTTGCATATACGAAACAATTATGTAAAACTTCCTGCTCTAGTTTCTACCTTTTTTCCTTCACATTTGTTAATTTCTTTTTACTGTCACCTTGACTTGTTGAACTTTCATCTGGTAACAGATACTCTTAATTTGTGATAGTTGACTCTAAACACAGTGAAATCCACTTAAAATTGTTGTCTAATGTAGTATTACAATAAGGATAGCCTTACTTTCCAGTTATTCTATCTGTTTTGAATCTATATGTTCTTAATTTGGTAGTATATAGAGAATATATTGAGCATTGCTAACATATTATGCATAGGACATAGGACGGTAATTACGGGTCATTTGATCTGTTCAAGATTCGTGCATCGTGAATCATGAAACAATTCGATTGACTCATTTTAACTTCATATGTACTATGCATAGTATCTTATCCTAAGTCTAGAATATTTATTTAATATTTCCATTAGTTTTACATTAAAGTACATAAAATTGTATCAATGTTTATTTATTTTATGTACTATGTTTATTTATGCATAGTTTTACATTAAAGTACATTAGTTTTTCATTAGTTTTACATTAAAGTCATATATTAAATTTATCATAGAAAATACCAATACTGTATATTTATCTATATTTTATTTTCTAAAACAAAGCATCTCTTTATCATTTTGGATTTACAAGTAATAAACACGAAATTGTTTAAATACTGTGATTTATATGATAATTTCATTGTTCTATGTGCGCACTATGCGAATAAAGTCCGTTTTGTTTACATTGACTTAGACAGTACAAACAGGTTTGTAGGTACATAACGAAAAAAAATAGTAAAAGCAAACACACGGTATGAAATTCAATTCTAATGCATTTTGAACCCAAATTCTGTTTCATGTTGGTTATAGAAAAGAGACTTATCAACACTCTTTGGTCAATTATCAGTGGATTATCGCCTTTTTACGTTGTTTGTGCTATTTTGAAATGTAGTTCTGATATTATCGGACAAATTGAGGTTGCGATTTCAAAATCCGACTAGAAAGATTTTAGATAATTTAAATTTGAGCAATTTAATCTCACTTTTATCTAAAATCAAATGTTAGTCGACAACTAATCAACGGCTCTACAGAAAAATCTGGTGTTATAGTCATTTTGAAAAAGATCAAGCCTTTTGAAAAAGGTCAAATGAACGTTATTGTCAACATCGTCCATTAAATCTTTCATTTTGTATTCTAAATAGTTTATTAATAAAAATATTAATAATTTAATTCAACATTTTGAGTTATATTTAGATAATTTTTTGTAACAATTCGGGTTACGCTGACGAGATTGTAATTAGTTTTTTATCGTCGCAAGCCATCAATCTGTAGATATTTGAGTCTACTTTTATCGCGTTGAGTTTGATTTGTGATCGGAGAAACGATCGATTAAAAATTGATTCTGATGCAAATTCATTATAAAAAATTACTAATTAAGATATAAATTGGTGATAAATTCAAGTGTGAAATGTACATTTTTTCGATCGCAAATCAGATTCAATGCGATGAAAGTAAACTATTGTTAATTATACAATAAAAGTCTCACAAAAATGCACGCTATCCTTAGTTTCGTTAAAAGAATGATAAAAGGATTATTTGTTTTAATCGTTTCGTGTTGGAGAAAATATTTGCATTAATCATTGCGTTAAAATTATACGATTCAACGACCAAACGATAAAAGATCGTTTCAACAATTTCACTCAGTAGGCCCCAAAATAAATTCAATTCGCATATAAGTCCCTGAAACAGAGATCTATAACAGTACCACAAAAGAATAACACAAAAGAAGGCATGACCACTCACAAGAATCTCAACAATAAGACGACAATTCTACATTGCCAAAAATCAAGTAATAAGGTCCCAATTACATTTCGTATCAACTAATCACAACAACTAAACATTACAATTATTTCATTTCGGGTCTTTCGAATTCAGATCAAATCAAGTTTCAGGTTCTCTTCTTTCAAATCATATTGATTTTTAGATAATTTAAGTTCGGGTCGAGTCAGATAAGATTATGTGTTGTTACATTTCGAATCGAATTATGTTACGAGTCGTTATACTTCAAATTTTTTTTTTTCATTTTTGAGTCTTATGTATCTGATCTAATCAAGATAGATAAATTTGATAACATCGGGATTTGAGTTTTGACTTGTGAGTGATGTACGAATTATTATTTTATTTTACTTATAAATTGTAGTCAACTTGCATCCATTTAATTAAATGTAATTCATTATAAATTTGCGTAATATATGAATTTAGTTGATCATGTGTGAATTGTCTCTAGTTTAAGGGTTCCTGTTATGACTTTAAATTATGGGTTGTAAATCACATAGTGCTCGTAAGATGCTCACATTTTGTTATGTGGACAGGCAGCCGAGTGAGATGAATCGAGAACTAATGATTTGTTTACTTCTGTTAGGAAGGATTATATTAGTATTATTTTTGGTTTACTATTTTAATTGTTAGATTTGATGTATTTTTAGTTTGTCAACATGATATTGGTATTTTCACGATTTTCAGAATTGCACCATGAAACTTGATACCAGTATCTTTATTTTACTGTTTTAGTTGATGAACTTGCTGTGAACGTCTTTTTTGTAACCCGATTTCCAATTTTTGTTGTATTATTATTATTATTTCTCAATTCATATAGTTGTTATTATTAGAACAGTTCGTACATTTCACTATTTGTAAATTTTCTAGATTCCTTTCAAAACCAGGCATTTCAAAATTTTTTTTGCTGAGTATTTTCTAGGTTCCATTCATGCATTTCTCTGAATTTGTATATACAACGTATTGTTCTTGTGAATTAAAGCAAGAAAATCTGATTAGGAACATAGCTTCCTTCAAAACAAAACAAAAGGTACCTATGAATTTAGCTGGAGCTTATAATTTGTTGGATCTTTGGAGAGAGACATCTTTTTTTTTTAATTTTTGGCACAAAAAGGAGAGTGGAACAGGAGCTAGGTAAGAAAATTCTTTTGTAATTGAATTGTCATCAGGATCAGGTCATTATTTGAGCAAACAGGAACATCGATATCTCAAATAATGAAATAATGCTTCGTCTTGTTCTCTTGTGACTGGAATTGAAACATCAGATTTTATTCTTTTTACGCCACTGAAAGCTTTAAAGAAATATTTTGAGAATAAAATAAGTTAGGATCTCATAAATATTGAAAGTTTAATCAAGTATTAAATAGTCAGAATATAATTGCTTAAAAGAGAATACAACAGCTGCAGCTTTCTTTTTTGGTAATTATGAAAATAGTATCAAATTTGAGTTTACTGGTTAAACGGTAGATTTTTCTACTATTCGGCAGCGATTGCCTTTTATTTATTTTTTGAGTTTTGAACATTTATTTATAATTTTGATCATACAGAAAATTAATTACAATTTTGATCATGTATAGCAAAAAATTCTGGTCATTTAATTATAATTGTCTTTTTGTTTTCGGTTCACACCAACTGCAGTATATATTCAATTTTATTTTCGTATTATCAATCCGAGTGAGTCTAATTTAAAAAAATTGTCAAAATATAATTATGTTGGATTAAACTCATCTCTTGTTTGACAATTTGCAAAACAATTAAAGTACTAACCTTGCACTTGAGTTTTGGTGAAGATGCAAGTTAAAACATGTACAAAACAATGTCAAACATGTTCAAACATGATCTGGACAAGACAAGACATGATCAAGTCATCAAGGGAAGGCTTCAATGCTCAAAACATAGCACAATGTTACCATAACGCTTGAAAACCCGTTATAACGAGTCCCTAAGGCGTTATAACAGGTGCTCAAGGCGTCATAACGCCTTAGGAGGAGAGAGAGGATGCAGATGCTGGATTTTCCTGAGACAACCGTTAATGTAACGCTCCAGCAAGGCGTCACAACGAGTTGCAACCCGTTATAACGAGTGAGCAAAGTGTTATAACGGGTTCTTGAAGATTTGGCCCACAGGTCAGCGGTAGAAGGGCAAAAAGGGAAGATGCTCAAGGCGTTATAACGCCTTGCCAACTCGTTATGAAGAAAGTTGTAACGCTATGAAGGATTTTCACAGATCCAAAATCCCAAGAAGTGCTCAGCCTATATAAGAGATGCAGAAACAAACAAGAAAATTATCAAAACATTTCTACAAGCTTCTCAGCATTAATTGAGTACAAAAAGAGTTTGATTCAAGTCTCATCCAGCTATCTAACATAGAGAGCAATTAGGATAGCTACTATTCTCTTATTGTCTATTCGAGAGAAAAAAAACCCTTAGCCAATTTTAGCCTTTGGTGTATCACATTTGTGTTGTTAAGTGGTGCATCCATGTCTTAGATTGTGTTGTCAATCAGACTTTTTTACCGTGTATTAAGGTGTTGTCATGTGCATCGGTCTAGGAGAAGAAGATTGATTTACTTGTGTAGAAGAAGTCAAAGATCGGCTCCGCACTTTGTAAAAGATAATTGATTATAGTGAAACGGCCCGGAAAGAAGATTTTATTTCGAGAGATCCGTGGACGTAGGCCTAAGTTATTTGGATAGACCGAACCACGTTACATAGCGTGTTCACTTGTTTTCGATTGCTCTCTCTCTTCACTCTCTCTCTCTTTTTAGTATTTTGCTCTTAATTTTTGTGATTTGCTCAATTAGTTCTTGAAATTGCTTGCTCTATTACTTGTCTAGGTGATTAAGGTCTAAAAGATTTAACGTGAATTGAAAACGCTTCTGCACATTGAATTGACGTTAGTCTTGCGCATTTAAATCACAACCCTTATATTCTAACAAATTAAATGTCATAACTTTTTTCTATTCACGATCAAAATTATATTGATTTTATACATGATCATATTTTTAAATAATTGTCCAGAACAAAAAAGTCATTGCCGAACGGTAGAAAATTCCTGTTCCACAATTTTAAAAAATGCCGAATGATAAAATTTCTACCGTTCTGATCAGAGTATCTAAAAAACTCCGACCCTTAGCTATTTTTTCATAAACATTTTAATAATTACAAAAAAATGTTGCAACATCTGTATACTCAACTTAATGATGAAAGGGCAAAATTATCTATTTGATTAATAGTTTTAGAGTTGTGGTGTTAATAAAAAGTGAATGGTGTTAACATAACTCCTTATCAGGTTAGGTCGGGTTTAAGTCATTTATTTTTGGGTTTTTTTGGATTTCGGATCATGTCGAGTTTGGTTGGATCGAGTATCGAGTTGTCTCGAGTTTTCAGTCATGTCAGACTAGATCGGATCGGATATCAGGTCAACTGGTGTCAGGTCAATTCAGGTTTCAAATCATGTTGAACCAAGTCGGATTGGATATCAATTCATCTGGTGTCGAATTGTTTCGAGTTTCGAGTCATGTCGGGTCTGATCAGGTCGGGTATCCAGTTCTATGGTGTCGGGTCATTTGGAGTTCCATATCATGTCGAGTCAGATCATGTCAGATATCTGATCATCTTGATCATCTGATGTGGAGTTATTTTGAATTTTCGTTCATATCAGACGAGTTTGTCGAATCGAATCGGATTCTACCGCGCCTAGATTCTTGCGAGTCCTGTTCATGTCGACTAAACATTTGCATGGAACAACTGCCGATTCCTTAAAGCAGTCACGTGAGAATTCAATGCATTTTGATTTTTGGATTGGATACTACAAATTTTGTCGACTAAACATTTACCTGGCGGTGCGGTGCATTCATTTTCTTTTCTCCAAAATTCGAACCCTCCCTTTGACTCTCTCGCATTCGCATTCGAATTTATTTTTAATGATTATCTCTATATATTATTAAGCTGCCTTCTAAAATATAACGTTGGAGATTGCATAAAATAATAAAATCGCTCTTCATTGGTGTCATTTTATATGTTGCAACAGTGATGTTCGATTGGTTCAATTTATTATTTGATGAGCTAGCTAATTTCTAGTAGGAACACAACTGGAGATGATGGATTATAAATGTTATTCCAATTTTTTAGTATTATTTCAGCATAATTTTGTGACAATGGAACAAGCCCTAAATATTAGTGAGAAAATATGAAAATTTTCAATTATAATAATAAAGTTAGTGAGAAAATAAATTGATTGGACGAAAATATTGGTAATGCATGCCTCATAAGTTAAAAGTCTTTAAAAGTTAAAATGAGTATAAATTCTTCATCTGAAACCACTAATGTGATTGTTTGACGAAATTGTTTGCAAAATTCCACGGTTCAAATAGGCCATTTACAAAAGTCAAAGTTGCCAATTTAATCATTTCGTAAACACCAGTAGATGTTTTTTCTATTTTTAGAACTTTCAGCTAAAATTTTATTTTTATTTACAATTTATTAATTTAATTTCTTATATAAGAAAATCTGGTTAACACTTAACAGACACTGCGCTCCATTCCTCGTGATTCTCTCCTCCTTGCCTCTGCTCTCACTAGCCGTTACTACACTCATGTCTTCGCTCTCTAGAGTCTAGCCCCAACATAGCCCTTTTCATAGCTCTTTCTGTTCTTTCACAAAACACACATCATCAATTCGTCATCTTCGTCATCTCTTTCTCACTCTAAGAACCTTTTCTCTGTACTCATCTCCTTTGCCCTTTTCTATCCTACCTGGAATCAAAACCCTCCTCTAGCTAAAACCTCTCTCTCTCTCTCTCTCTCTGTTTTTACTTGTTCAGCATGAATGAACCCCAAAAGCTCAAACGAACCCAATTCCTTCAACGCCTCTTCTACACGTTCCTCCTTTCTTTGCACCTCGCCACGTCAGCCTTAGCTCAGCCGTCGAATGGTGTCATAATTTCTCAAGCTAACTACCAAGGCCTCGAAGCATTCAAGCACGAGCTCACCGACCCGCGAGGCATACTGCGTACCTGGAATGGTACTGGCCTCGGTGCGTGCTCTGGCAAATGGTACGGCATTAAATGTGTTAAAGGCAAGGTCATTTCCATTAGTCTGCCGTGGCGGGGCCTAGGTGGCAGTCTCACAGAGAAGATTGGTCAGCTCACCAGTTTGCGTCGGCTTAGTCTGCATGACAATTTCATTACAGGCGCTATTCCTTCGGCTATCGGGTTTCTGCCTGATTTGCGAGGTCTCTATCTGTTCAACAACCGGTTCTCGGGTTCAATCCCACCATCAATGGGTAACTGTATCAATCTCCAAGCACTTGATTTGAGTAACAATTCCCTAATTGGTTCTATTCCCTCTTCAATTGTCAATTATACCCGGTTATATCGGCTCAATCTTGGGTTCAATAACCTGTCCGATCAGATTCCCAGTTCGGTTTTCATGTCCCCTTCAATTGTTTTTCTCTTTTTACCAAACAACAGCCTCTCTGGTTCGATCCCTGATAGAGTAGCAACTTCTAGTAGGCTGAGAGAGGTATCCCTTGCTAATAACAAGTTAAATGGAAATATACCTATGGTAATTGGGTCACTTCCAGAAATTGAAACCCTTGATCTTTCAGGTAACTCTATAACAGGAGATCTTCCCTCTTCTTTATCAAATCTCTCCTCTTTGGCAGTACTTAACCTTGAAAGAAACCAAATTGAAGCCCAAATCCCTCAATCCATTGATAGCCTAAAGAATCTCTCGGCTCTCTCTCTAAGAGTTAACAAAATTTATGGTGGCATACCTGATTCCATTGGTAACATACCCAATTTGTCCCGGCTGGACTTATCAGAGAACAATCTCAATGGGTCGATTCCAATTTCCCTTGTCAACCTAAGAAACCTCAATTCCTTCAATGTCTCATACAACAATTTGTCGGGTCAAGTGCCGGTTTTACTCGCACAGAAATTCAATTCGAGTTCTTTCAGAGGCAACATACAACTTTGTGGTTATACGCCTTCCCTTCCTTGCACTGCTCTCTCCCCTTCTCCAGGTTCTTCTCCATTTTCTCCTCCATCACTCCCCTCCTCTGAAACCAATAATAGAAAGCTAAGGACAAGAGACATAATTCTAATCATAACTGGCTGTGCTATCGGATTATTACTTCTTCTCTGCTGCATTCTTCTTTGTTGTTTGATAAGGAAGAGGAATAGCAATAGTGTTAGCCCCAAGAGTAAGCATGCAGCAGCCGAGTCGAGTCGGGGAGAGAAGCCGGGTCCTGCGCCCGAAACCGAGTCTGGTGGGGGTGATTTGGGTGGTAAATTGGTGCATTTTGGTGGGGCATTAGCATTTACAGCTGATGACTTGTTATGCGCTACTGCTGAGATTATGGGGAAGAGCACTTATGGTACAGTATACAGAGCAACCCTAGAGGATGGAACTCAGGTTGCAGTAAAACGGTTGCGGGAAAAGATAACCAAGGGGCAGAAGGAGTTCGAGGCGGAGGCCGGCACACTTGGGAAAATGAGACATGAGAATTTGTTGGCTTTGCGGGCGTATTATTTGGGGCCGAAAGGGGAGAAACTGTTGGTCTTTGATTATCTTCCTAAGGGGAGTCTTGCTACTTTCTTACATGGTTAGTTTTCTTTTCTTTTTCTCTCTCAATTTAATTTCATTTTGATATACATAGTCCTGTATAGTTATTTGGTTGATTAATAATATTCAATCTTGTGTAATCTTTCTTGGAATTGAGTGTACTATTTTTACAATTGAGATTTCCACATATCTCTGCCTGTTTTGTACGTTGCCGATCCCAAATCCGGAGAGTAGAATGGTTGTGATAGACTTGGCGAGCCAACGTAAAAATTCAGTCAATTTTATGAAAATGAAACCCAATTTCAAGCCTACCTCAACTTGTTTGGGCCAAAAGATTTTGTAGTAGTAGATTTCCACATATACCTATACTATGATTTATCACAGTCTTCAGAAATTGGGCCCTGAAATTCTCAGGCATGGTCCTTTTCATCTCAAAACATGCCAGCTCCTAAAATCTTGCTAGTCCTTGCTGTATAAATTCTGAGAAACTTCACCATGAGATTTCAAATATGTGAAGTTTAAGAGGGAAAATGCTTGTTCATTTCATTTCTTATTGTAAAATTTAAGAACAGCTCTAATACATTGTTCTTATAACTCAGCTCGAACACCCGAAACATCAATCGACTGGCCGACACGCATGAAGATAGCAAAGGGAACGGCCCGTTGTCTGGCTTATCTCCACGACTCAACGAACTCGGTCCATGGCAACCTGACAAACACCAACATCCTTCTTGACGATTGCCTGTCACCCAAAATAGCCGATTTCGGTCTCCCTCGACTCATGTCCACTGCTGCCAACTCTGCGGCCCTTGCTGCGGTAAGTTCTCTTGGATACCGGGCCCCAGAGCTATCCAAGCACAAGAAAGAAAACTCAAAGTCCGATGTGTATAGCCTTGGGGTCGTCATACTTGAGCTCCTAACCGGCAAGTCGCCGGCTGACTCGGTTACCAACAATGGGGTCGAGTTGCCAAAATGGGTTGCATCCATAGTAAAAGAGGAGTGGACGAATGAGGTGTTCGACTCAGAGCTCATGAGGGAGGCCGATGCCGACCTTACGGGAGATGAGCTTTTGAATACTCTCAAGTTAGCTTTGCATTGTGTGGACCCCGCACCAGAAGCCCGACCAGAAGCACGAGACGTGTTGAAGCAACTGGAGGAAATAAGACCGGAAGGGGGTGGTGGTGGGGCCAGTGAGCCTGGGGAGGCCGGTGAGGCTTCTACTAGTAATAGGTAAAAGTGGCTGAATTATTAATTTATTTTCTTTGTCTATTTTATTATTCTTTCAATAATAATAATCATGTACATGCTGGCATTATTACAAGCTACAAGGATATGTAGGAGTGGATAATTTTTTTAATTCTTTTATTTTTTCTGGCGGATTTTCATTTTCTATTATAGTGTTATTTTTATGAAATGTTTGAATATGTTCTTCAATTGATTACTGCATAGTATATAATTGATATGCTAGCGCATAATTGACATGGAGATTCATATTGTGAAACTTATCTGATTCCAACATACAAATTGAATTGGTAACTTTTGCCAAACACATTGAATCTCAGTTAGGCTCAACTCTCAACTTATAATGTAAATATATGTAATCTCCAAAATCAATCAATCAATCTGTCACCGTTGTCTAATATATGCCCCTCAAGCTAAACTTAGAATCCATTCAAATTAGTGTAATCCGAAGTTAAACCCATTGGTTCCTTTTTAGCCAAAATGTTATCTAATATCGGCTACCATTCTACCAAACAATGCATGCTGATACAACAACCTTTTTTTCTTTCATGATAACAATTACATCTATCAGATGCATGTAGCATGCACATGGTTATTTTAGAAATGGGCATCCAATGAGCATTTTCTGTTTCTATTGGCATTGTTAAAGTGCATCCGTACAGAAAAAAATCACAAGCATTATTTTATTTGGTTTATTTTCTTTCTTCAAGTCAATATAAGAGCACCTCCAATTGAGCAATTCAATTGGATTGCTAAACAATCCTATCAGTAACTTTTAGCAATTGTTTAAAAATTGATTGTTTAAAACTCCAACCCAGCAATTGCCACATCAGCAAAAACATAATTTTCTCTCTTCTCGTCAGTTTTTTTCTTTTCCTTCTTCTTTCTATTCGCCTGTCTCATCCTCTTTGAGAAAAGAAAAAAAACAAATATATCATCATTTTTCCTTCTTCTTTCACAATTGATTGACCCTGTGTGTTTTATCTCCGTCAAATAAAATGAATATACCAAAAAATGTGGTAGCACGTAGCATGCAAATATTAGTTTTTGCACATTTTTCGGTTGGTACAACTTCAACCCAACAAATATAAATTAATTTTCAAAAAGCAAATATATACTACAAGTTATGTTCTAACAATATCAAATCAATAATAAAAAAATCATTGAAGACAAGATAGAATAGAGAAAAAATGAGAAAATAAAGAAGAAAAAAAAAGAAAAAAGATAGAATTGAAAGATAAAATATTAAAAAAAATAAGACAAGAAAAAATAACCTTCAAATCAATGATTTTGCTTGCTGTCGCCAAGTAATATGACTTTGATGTAGGGTTTAAACTGCAAATATCCTCCCTCTTTCCTCTCCAGTTTCAATTTCACCAAGGAATTTCTTTGTTTCTTCCGATCAAATCAGCTTATAAAGTTTTCCCGATCTTTCTTTTTCTTTGCCTCTTCAATGGCGACGTCGCCTTCTTCCTGTGGCCTCTCCATCTCCGGTGCCGCTCTTGCCTCTCTTCTGCACCTCGCTTCCACCTCAGCCTCCGACTCCTCCGGCCTCCTCTCCGGCCAGCTTTCCCTCCACTCCTCCCCTTCCCCTCCGCTTTCCGACTTCGATCCCTCCCCATCCAACCCCACCCCCTCCTCTCCCTCCTCCCTCTTCATTACTCACCTCTTCTCCTTCAACTCTCCTCTCTCTTTCTTCACTCCTCTTGGCCATGTCGACTCCTCATTTCTACAGTCTCATTTCCCCCATCCTTCGTTCGTCGGCTGGTATTCCTTCCGGCGCAACTCACCCCTTCGTCCCTCCATGAGAGAGCTCGCTGTGTCGGTTTCTCTCGCTAACACTCTAGGTACCAACACTCCTTGTGTGTTTCTCCTTCTCTCTTCGTTTCTGTCACCTAACCGAGCTGTTCACACCCATGACTACCGGGCATTTGTGCTTAAACCTGGTGTAAAGCCTGTGCTTGAGCCGGTGTCTCTGCATGTTTTGAATGTGGGGCCCAGCTCCACTGGAAGTCAGTACAGCTCTTTCTCAGCTAACTTCTCGGCTTTTCCGTCAATGCTTTGTGCCATTAGAGGATTGGATGACAGGGATTCTATGCTGATATGGTTAGTATTCATAGTTAGATGGATCAAGTATTTGGTTTATAAATTTTTTAGGGTCTGAAAGTACCAGTAGGGAATACAATTAGATTTTTAGTGATCCATGATTCATGTATTTGGTACAAATGTGGTTGTTGTTTTTTTTATTATTTTTTTATCAATGCTCTAGGAAGGTACCCGACCTATCACATGATATCTTGAATTTCTGATTAACATTTGAAGTTTTGGAAAGACGTAGTCTTGGACTTGTGATTAGTTTTGCCAGTCAGCAAGGAACTATACTTGTACATATAAGAAAGGTGTACACTCAAAGTGAAATTTGCTATCCTCTGTTGTTTACAGCATATAACAATTTCCTATTAAGTATGTTGTTTACAAAAGGAATAAAATTGCAGTAATGTAAATTTTCAGTAGTGAAGGAGAGAAAAAGAAGAAGAGCAAGAAGGAAGATAGTTTGGTGGCCATGAAAGAAAAGGCACGTGAGCAGAAAGTACTTGATGTATCGACAGATGGTTTTGCGGTAGATAGGTTGGAGAAGCTGGTTGGTGGGGCTGGTAATGCGTATACACATGAGATTGAGGAGTTGTATGGGAGTATGTTGCGTAAGCTAGAAAGTTTGACGCATCAGGTCGAAAAGACCTCTGCTGTGGTTTTTGCGCAGGTGTGGTTGGTTCTATTAATTTATATAATAATTGGAGCAATTTGATATGATAATTTTCAGTTTAGAAGTGCCTGAAACAGAAACTTCAGCACTTTGTTCTAGGTTTACTTGAAAAATTGCCTAAATTTGCTTCTCATCATGTGATACATCCAATGTAGAACTGCGAGTTGTTTTAATCATTCCTTGTATGTTTGTTAAGCAGAAACTAGATGGTATGTTAATAAACTTCAGCAGTGTGTGCCTTTATTGTGCTTTAGCTATCTAGATTTTCTTTAAGCCTGGGGATTATAGTATGCCTTCAAGCTTATTTGTACCCAGCTTTAGGTGGCATTACTATAGCACCTAAATGGTTTATGTTATAGCTCTACAATGAATATAACCAAGTTTCTTATATTAAACAAAAGGGGAATAGTATTATCATTTTATTGTGACTGGTACTGACTGCCCTGTGCTGGTACTATATTTGGATCATTAAGGGTACATCATTGGAGGCAACTATGGTTATTTTAAATATTTTAAGTCACATTTTTTTCTTATATAAAATTTCTAACTTTTCTTTCTGAAGGAGAATCGAAATTTGGAACTAAGATGCAAGTTAGCTGGAATGGAATAAGCTGGCAACGTATGTCTTATTTTTCATTTTGGCAATAGCTAACATATGTTGAGTTAATTTTCTTTTTTGCCTATAATTGGGTTTTACTTGATTTCTCTTTTCTTTTACAGTTGCAACTTTGCAGGAGATTAACTGTCAGCTGCCTCCTAGTTGTTTTTGCATAAATTCTTGTGGAGAAGTGGAAGGTGCAAATTGTATGAATCAATGATTGGTTTGCTTTTTGCTTGTTTTGGCCCAAGTAAGTAGTGCTATTGAAACAACGCATGCCAGATTGTGTTCTTTTAGGGAGTAAAAAAGGGACCTGGTTGGGGTGGTGGAATTGGTTATTAGACAGCTTTATTGGATGAAAAGTTCCACTGTAATATGCTTTATGTGGAAATAAGAAGTGTTAGTTTTGGTTCAAAATGTTCTTCCTATTACCAACAATAAACTGCACTTTCTCTTAAGATAATTTTGATGTCTTTGAAATTAAAGACGATCCAAATGAATAACTTTTTGAATGTATTTCGTAGTCGATTTGAGGTTTCGCACTGGAAGTGCTTTTGTTATTTTGGAGTTATTATTTTGGAGTTATTATTTTGAATTTTTGTTTTGAAACTAACAGCTAAACATAACTTGCTAACTTACATTTCGTACATGAGAGCTGGAATGTTTTTTCGAGTTGCTTTCAAAATCAATACAGCTTAATTCTTCATCTTTGATGGGCAATGGTTTGTTTGTCGAAAATGCTGCATATTAGCATCATCAGAGAAATATATCTACTGCTACCAGGGTATATGCACTGCTGATGACAAGATACACCCTATTTATGACATGGTCTGGGTGATTTATGACTGGTTTGATACAAATTTCACCAATTCGTTATGTATTTGATAGAAACGGGGTCTCTGGTACTTGTTGCTAACAGAATGAAAATCAAATAAACAGAGAAGTGTCTATCTAATGGCTGGGATAGATCTTTGAGGATTCATTTAATTGAGCGCTTAATTACTTCCATTATCTCATAATAAGTTACTTTCTAGAGATATATCTCTCTCTGCACATTATTGGGTAGTCCCTACTCTCTAGATAGAATCCGTATATCTTGAAATGATCAGGAATTTCTAGATGGAAATGGGCAGCTTTACTGCGTGAGCATTGTAGCAAATATTGTGCGGGCAGATAATAACATTGTGGCAGCGTTGAAAATCAGAGAGGTCGGTCAGAATTTTTATTCCAGGATACAAATTCCCCTAGATAAGGGTATGTCTAAACGGGAATATATCTGGTCGAATGTTCTTACCAGTGGTGGATATGATTGGTCTATTGGGTACTATCTATCCTAATGGATATATGATCAATATGTTGGATAACGTTATCATCAATTTTACTGTTTTCAAAGTTTTTCAAGTGAAACCAACTGTGCTCGCGATTGTGCTAGTGCCGCCAGTAACATACTACAGGAACATGGATGTAACCTTTCGAGTGGATTGGCAAAATTTTAATACTCACAAGTGCATTCTTGCAGCAAGGTCTCCGGTGTTTTTGGCAACATTTTGGTACATTGAAGGAGAAATCAGATGGCATAATTAAAACTGAAGAAATGGCAACATTTTGGTACGTTCAAGTCTCTGCTTGATTTATATTATATATGATTCGCTTCCTGAAATTAAAGAGACTTACAAAAGCAATAAGAACAAGATGCTGGAGCTGATAAATCCTCTTTGAAAAGGTAAAATATAATATGTGAGAAGATCTTATTTGGTAGTATATACTGACAAGAGCAATGTGGTTACCTTGTTGGCTTTAGCTGAGAGCCACAGTTGCAATCATCTCAAAACATTATTCTTGAAACTTATATCTTCAATCTTGAAGATCTGAGGACATTCTAACGCTGAACAGTTTCAATATTTAGTTGAAACTCGATGGTCAATTTCTTCTGTTCTATCTCTCAGTTATTTATATTGAATGTAACCAGATCTAAAGATATTGATCTTTTATTTGGTGAATTCAAATTATAAGTATTTTTTATTACTTAATTACAAACTTCCTTCTGGTTAAATCAATTTGCTCGTGTAATGTTTGCTTTGCTGCTTCTGATTGGTTTTGGGTTTTCAATTGGCTAATTCATGATTAAGAGACACCTCCTCCTGCGTTTGGGAGGTCGTGGGTTTAAAATTCTATTGGAGAGTCTTTAGATCATTTAGACTTGAGTGATGTAGACTCTCTTTTTTTCTCAAAAAAAATGGTTAATTCATTAACCCATGCGACCAAAATAAATTTATTCACTTGAAATAACAGTCCCCTATACATCACCGCATAATTACTCATTTTGCTTGGCAATATTACAATAAATTCCAGTTCAACATTACATTGGTCGGTCCTATTATTTATGTTAAATTATAATTAGAAAATTCTGTGTAAAATTTTTGTACATATGTCCTAGCTTAGAATTGTAATGTCCTATTTATTGGCGTGTTTTTCCTTTCGTAGTACAGTAACAGAAATCATCAAGCAAGTCCAAATCATTCTATAAATATCAAATAACAATGTCGGGTCTAAAAGGGTCTTGATAAAAATAACATCGAACAACAACATCGGAGTTCTCCAAATTAGAACAAAGGCAAAGTATGAACTATTACGCTTTAAACTGTGACTCAGGGTACCAAGTGCCAGGCGCTGGTACCATATGATCAGCAACAGAGAGATTATTGGAGGCAAATGATTTATTGAATTTTATTTCCATTTTTCTTATTTCTTGTGCATTCTGATTTAAATTCAGATGATGCTCCAAGGTCCTAAATCTTGCTATATATATATATATTTATAAATAATCTTGCGTAATTATAGATATATATATTTTTATTAATTACTATTCCTATTTTTGGTGAAATTTTTTATGCTGTGTATACCTGTAGCAGTCCACATCATAACTATAAATAAGCTCGAGTTATTTAATAAAACCTAACTCCATCAAAAGCTGCTTCATCTATCTTAATTCTGTCTATGATCTGATTATTAATTGTTACTGTTGCTGTCTTATTATTCTCTAACATTGCGGTAGCCGGTAGCTGTTTCTTGTCATTTCATTTGGTACTTCTTGAAAGAAGGTAACAAGGCTCAAATATAATTTGCTTCTCAATTAGAATACTGTTAGTGCTATTGAAAGAAATTTTTGTTGTATATATTGTTAAGTTAGCATATATATTTAGTTAATATTGTGGATCATCAGATTACTTTGTAATTAGTTCTGAGATTTCAGTCGAATAAGACATTAGCACACATATATATAGTTCCTGCATGCATCAATTAGAGTAGAAGCATTTCCATGCAGTTTTATTCGAGTACATTCTTTCTCTAATTTATATTTGATTGCAGATGCATGCATCAATTTAAAGTTGGTACAGTAGAGACCGCATGTAGTACAAGACCAATGGAAAAGTTCAGAGTATCGCATACTTTTAAGATTGAGGAGTACTCTCTGAAGAAGTATACTGGGATAGTAAAATTTCTTGAATCGACCATCTTTAAGGTTGGTGTCACCATTAGGGAAAAAGAAAAAGAGGGCTCCACATCAATAATTCTTTACCATAAATGCAAAGTAAAAGAATGTGCAAAGGCACAGACCAGTTTCACTGTTGTAAACCAAATTGGACGTGGTTTACCAGCGATAAGCGTGAAAACAGGAATAATGAACTTCAAAACCGGCCGTAACTGGGGATATTCTTCATTTACTACAAGTGAATATCTGCAGCCACGTACCAAGGATGATTGTTTAGTAATTGAAATTGTTGTTACTGGTTTCAAAGATCCAACGATTGTTGTTCCACCTGTTAACATACCTCATCATCTTGGCCTTCTATTAGAGACTGGTAAAGGAGCAGACGTTACTTTTGATGTGAATGGTGAAACATTCAGCGCTCATAAGTGCATTCTTGCAGCGAGATCTCCAGTATTTTCGGCACAATTTTTTGGTCCGATGAAGGAGAAATCAGATACCGTGATAAAAATTGAAGACATGGAAGCTCCCGTGTTCGAAGCTCTTCTTCATTTTATATATAATGACTCGTTTCCTGGATTTGAAGAGAGCAATGGAAGTGAAGAGAAAAACGATACTCAATTAATGGCTCAGCATTTATTGGTTGCGGCCGATAGGTACGATTTGGAGAGGCTGAGGATAATATGCGAAAAGATCTTGTGCAATAGCATTGATGAGAGCAATGTGGGTACCTTGTTGTCTTTGTCTGAGAGACATAGTTGCAATCATCTCAGAGCAGCATGCTTGGAATTTTAGTGGAATTCTCCAAGGGGTTTGCAAGAACTGAACAATTTTATTACTTCATGTTTTGTTGAACGTCTCTCACTGGGTTGTCCCATAAGTTGGTGGCTTGCCAGAAAAATTGAATGTTCCCGTCACTTTTGGATTAGAAACGTACTGTATCACAAGTGATTTATTTATTTACTAGGACTTCTATTACAGGATGTGCTTTTGTTTTCTCGCATATTATCAATTTATTAGAGGTGGCAACTGGGTGTGTCGAGAAGGTTTGGGTCGGGTCGGATCTTGGGTAGTATTGTGCGGACAATTTTCGGATCACGGATTTTGTTGGGCAGGTCGAGTCTCGGATCGTCAAGTGCCTACAATTTTCGGTTCACTAATCGAGATGGCTGAGATCGAGTCGGGACGAGATGATTTAAGTGTTGTCGTGTCACAGGTCAGATCGAACGAGATCGGATCGATTCTCAAATCGTCAAGAAGTGCCGACAACTTACTTTTTGTGTGTTGGATCAGATTGGAAGAAATCACAGCGATTTTTTCTAGAAAAAAATCAGAAGACAACAATTGTTTGACGATTTTATCAATATATTATTAGTTAAACTAAAACAAATTTTACTGTTTTTTAAATATAATTAGATGATTATTTATCTTGACAAAAAAATATCAATAAAAGTTGTAAAAATATTTCATTAGTCATACATGCATATAGTTCTAATCATATATATTTGAACGATTAAAATAATTTAATTTTTTTTGAAATAATATTTTTTTTATAAATCAAACATTTTAGAAATAATTTCGAACATTAACACTAGTTTTAAAAGTATGATATAATATTATAATCCATAACAATTGCTTGTGTTGATAGTTTTATCGAACAAAAATTGCTTACAAATATCACAATTTTTTGAATCTAATTTATAACAAAAAAGTTTGGTTAAGACTTGATTAGATGGGTGACTAAATTTTCAGTGAAGTAATTTGTCTCGGCTTACAAGACTCATACACACAAGACATTTATTGACAATGTCTTCAAGATAATATAATCCATTTCTAAATATTTCTTCACCAATCTTCTTCCATGTGACTCGGTCCTGAAATGTCACTTTATTTGATGAGAAAATAACATCATAGTTTAAATCTTGAGTTATTTCTACATGCTTTTGTAATAATTCCATTACTAATGAGGAATTACCAAGGTTATTACTTTAACTAAAATATCATAGATGTAGGTATAGAGTTTAGATTCAGCTCTGGGTACTCAGGATATAACTTGAATGAAATAAAGGATGAAGAGGTTTCAGGCACTGAAATTGTGCTAGCGAAGAAAGTGTATTTGACAGGTATGGAGGTACCACCCGGGGACAAAGGACATTCTCCGTTTCCGGTTGACCCCAACTCGAGTCCATGATGAGAAAGAAGGATGTGATGCTTGATGTTTTTTGTGACTTTGACTATTGAACATGAATCTTAGCTTTTGATGTATTCATTTAGGTGTGAGTGAGAGGAAAAAACAATGTTTTGTATAAACTCTAACTACAAATAGTTCTAGTTTGTGAAAAAACAGGTAAACAATATGCAAGTACAGATGACAGAGAAGCAAAAAGACATGGAGATTTGGTCGATTACTAGTACAGCTATAGATTTTTAGGATTTAGTATTAGTATAGTAAGCTTCTTTAGTTAATTTATTAGTTTACTGTAAGACTCAAGTTAATATTTCAATGAAATAGGTGGAAATACTCCACTTCTGGGTCAGAAAATCTTGAGTTATTTTTCTTATTGATAATAAGTTTGAATTAAAGTCTGGTAGGTACAAGACATCTTTAATATTTTTGTTAAGAAGATTAATGGAACCAGTTTCAAGAATTTGTGCTTTGTTTCCATTAGCAACAGTGGCATATTGTGGTTCATGCAATTTGGTAACATTTTGTAAATTCTTTTGATTGCAAGTCATATGGTCGGTAGCACCAAAGTCTATGATCCACACGTTGGCAAATATTGGCTAGTTTTGGGATATATTTTTCGAATGACTTTAGAAGTGCACAAAAATTATTGTAAAAACCAGAAGTTTTAGAAGAACCTGCAGCATGTTGCTTTAATAGGCTGCTCAGTTGGGTCATGAGCTGTGCTAGCTGTGCAGCTGGTGCCGTAGAGGATCCTGAGAGTGGTGCCACAGATGACCCAGAAAGGTGTGCCACGGAGGATTCGAACTCCCGTCTTATATCATCTGAAGCGTCGGTTTGTTTTTCTTCGTCTCTCTGATCTGGCCCCTTGCTCAAGCCGTTGTAGGCTTAGATTTTTTCGACGCCCTTACCTCCCTTGTAGCGCACCGGCCTGAGGTGAGGGTGTAGAACCCAACATCCTTCTCGGTTGTGTCCTGCAACCCTTGCAGTGGTCGCACCAATCGAATGTAGTGGTCCATCTCTCTTTCGCCAGTCCTCTAGGGTAAGGGTTTCGATTGTGATAGCTTTTGAATGCTTGGTTCTTAGTTGCTTCGGGTTGTTGGGGGTTCATGAGAGACCTCCTGGACTATTCTTGTTCAATTCGAGCAACCACATCATCAAAGCTTGGCATTTCAACCGAAGCCAAGATTTGAGATCGGATTGCCTCATAGCTGGAGTCAAGGGCTCTAAGCTAGGTAAAAATCAGATCTTGCTCGTTTCTTTTGTGGATTTCTGTCGAGTCTGAGGTTGGTGGGAGATATATGTTGAGTTCTTCCCATTTGGCCATCATTTCAGTTACGAGATCGTTGTTGCTGAGGTTGCATTGTCTGATTTTTTAGAGTTCTTGTTTGAGACTAGGGGTGCAAACGAGTCGAACACGAACGAGCTGAGTCAAGCTCAAGATTGGCTCGTTACTTAACGAACGAGTCCATAACGAGTTTTTGACGAGTCGAATACGGACGAGCTACGAGCTACAAATATTTTTTACACTCCTAGATTATATGTTAGTTAATATGTGCAACTTGTACTTCAACTATTACAGTTAGATATTATCTATCAATTAACTTTATATAACATATGTGATTCGTTAACGAGCTGAGCTGGACAGAGTTCAAGATCGGCTCGTTAACTTAACGAGCCAGCTCGTATCGTTAACAGCTCGAACTGATAACAAACGAGTTCATAACGAGTCGAACACGGGCGAGCCACGAGCTACGAATATTTTTTGCACCCCTATTTGAGACAAAAGATATGGGCAAAAATTTTGATTTGGTCGTACCTCTTTCTTGCCTTCTCCCATATTTCTTTGGATGATTTTGAATACATCAGCACATTTGAGATTTTTGGGTCCATTGTACTTAGTAACCAGGACATGATCATTTGATCGTTGATGTCCCATTCTTCAATTTGTGCTATCTCGGTAGCTGTTTGCTCATTTGGTTTTGTTGGTTTGGGTCACTCTTTGGTACCAGTGACAAAGTGAAGTTTTTCTTTGCCATCGAGGCCTATTGTGACTGATCTGGACCACGGGATGTAATTCTTGTTGCCATTTAGAATTAGAGTTGTGAGTTTGGTATTATCATTCAGTTGTGACATGACTCTTGTGGATTCTGGTATAGATCTTTATGGTTACTGGTACGGATTGTTTTCTGGTGAGAACAGATACCACATTCCAAGTGTTTTTGGCTATGTGGATACTGGTATGTTTTGTTTCTGGTTTCTGGTTTCTGGTAAGAACAGATACTTACTTGATGGGAATTTTGGTTGCCTTTTGTGTTGATGCCCTTCTTGTCGAATAGCCCAGTGATGACAAATGAGAAGCACAATAACTCGTCAATTTATTGGCTTGAGGTAATTGTGGCTTGATCAGTTCTGAGGGCCTTATGGATTTTCTTGATATTATCTGCAGGACTCGTTATCTGCAGCAATACTCGTAGTTCTTGAGTGAGGAAACAATCTGGCTCTGATACCATGTGAAAAATTTAGAGAATGAAAAGGATGAACAATTGTTCTTTTTCTGATTATTGAATTGTGTCTTTACATGATCTATACACAAGCATATATAGCTACAAGTCTTTACTAGCAGTTTGACTCTTTCCTATTCTATATTACATGTCTATTTCATCCTAAACATTACATATATCCTATTAGTCGTTGTAGCTTAATCTGGCCAATGATGTATATTCTGAGGTCATTATTCTTTCTCAACAATATATATCTGAAAATTATAAAATTTCTACACCATATATGTGAATACTCACCGTAACATATAGCACAAACGATAGATAGTGTCTTGTTCCCAAATCCCAATTACTGTTCTGTACCAGAAAATGTAGATATTGAACAATAAGAAAAAATAAAACAACATTATTTCATAGTAGTAGATTTATTTTTGGGAGCTTGGCAACTATCTTCTTTTCTGATTTTTTGGTACATTTTCCTAATAAGAATAATTTCATTTTCAGTTGTTATAACTTATAACTGCAACATGAAAAAGAAGAGATGTTATAACTTTCAGTTTCAAATATAGATAGGTGTCTTTGATGACATTTATAACTTGTTGAAAAATCTCTGGGTCTGCCACTGGAATCAAGGCATTTTCTTATTTTGGTGCATCTGTATTAATATATAGTTCTCTTATTTTTTATAAATATAGGTAGGTGTCTTTCATATTAATTTTTTTCCTATTATTTGACCACTATTTTTAAGAAGCATTGTCTTATTAAAGTAATTCTACATCGGAAGGGGCTGCAAATTACAAGTCTATGTGACTTGCTTCAGCTATGTCGAGTTGTTTTCTAGCACCATCTCTATAATTAGAACAGTTTGTATTTAAGTTCCAAATATAAAGCCCAGCTGCCGCAATACACGTCAAAACTATCAATAAAATTTTCAATTATAGAACCTGCTCTCTAACAAGTGCTGCATTCATCCAAATTTTTTAGAGTTTGATTATTCGTCCTTGCAGTTGTTGTCTCTTGATATATCATTTGGTACTTCTTGAAAGAAGGTAACAAAGCTTCTTTATAATTTTCTTTTCAATTAGTATAATTAACATTAGAGCTATTTATTTTATTTGGGAGAATATGTACTAAAGTACGCCTACAGCTAGCTATTAGGAAAAAATTTATTGTGTTGATTGTTAAGATAGAATATTTGGTGAGTGAATATTGTGGAAAATCTTAGATCTTAGAACTTAATTTGTAATGGGTTCACAGATTTCAGTTGTTGAATAAGACAGGAGTATATAGTTAGTGCATGCATCAATTTATAGTAGAAAATTTCCGTGCAATTATCTCATGTGTACCATTAACCCTTCTTTGCTACCGCATAACTGTGGAAAATAAACTCAAATAAACAAAACGCACAGATTGTAAAGCAGTATTTAAATAAGGAATTGAATGAGCAATTTCAGATCATCCTGAGCAAATAAAGAGTCTATTTTATGAATTTTTGGGTCTAGTTTCTGATGGTACAGATTTCAAGTCGTTTGAAATTATCTAAAATAAATTATGGCAGTTATAATACCAAAGGGTCAGAATTTACTGTGCTGCACTGTATTCTTTTTTTAGTTGTTTTGAATTCTGTTTTATTTTAATTACTGTACGAATTTTAAGAGTCATGTGTAAAATTATAAATAGAGTTGTATTCTGTTGTGAGAAAATTGTAAGAGAGAAATTTAAAAGATAGTTTTTTTTAGAACTTATCGTTAAAAGAGAGAGTTTATTACACTATTTACAATTTAAAATAGTAACTGCAATACAATTGATGTCTCCTAAGTTAACAATATGATATCCATTGAGCTGTTTCTCTTATTATTTTCATAATTAGTAAATTGCGTGATCTTGACTTGTCTGAGAATAGTCGGCGATTGCGCTCCTTTCATATATTTCAGAGTGTTGCACCGTATGCTGTCGTCGTGGTGAGGTGTCTCCACCGAAATAGTTATCAGAGTTTATCAATAACATCTTTGTTAGGCGCGACCCATGTCGCTCTCCGCACAGAATCCTGTTGGTACAATAGAGACCACATGTACTACAAGACCAGTGAGAAAGGTCACAGTATCACATATTTTTAAGATTATGGGATACTCTTTGGAGAAGGATACTGACAAAGGAACATGTCTCACATCGACCATTTTTAGGGTTGGTGAGCATGATTGGAATATCGAGTACTACCCCAATGGTGACACCAAGGCAGAAAAGGGCTACGCATCAATATTTCTTCACCTTAAAAGCGAGGCAACAGAATGTGTAAAGGCACAGATCAGATTCACTGTTGTAGACCAAACTGGAAGTGGTTTACCAGCTATAAGCAAAAAAACCGAAGTAATGAACTTCAATACCGGCAGATTCGTTACCTGGGGCTTTTCATTTGTTAAACAAATGGATCTGGAGTCACGTATCAAGGATGATTGTTTAGTAATTGAAAGTTCCATTACTGTTTTCAAAGAACTTCCAGTGGAACAAACAGCACCAATTGTGGTTCCTCCTGCTAACATGCCTCATCAACTTGGCCTTCTATTAGAGACTGGTACAGGAGTTGATGTAACTTTTGAAGTGAATGGAAACAACTTTAGCGCTCATAAGTGCATTCTTGCAGCAAGATCACCAGTTTTTTCGGCGCAATTTTTTGGTCCAATGATGAAGAAATCAGATACTGTAATTCAAATTGAAGAAATAGAAGTTCCGGTGTTCAAAGCTCTTCTTCACTTTATATATACTGATTCATTTCCTGGACCTGATGAAGAGATAAATGGGAATGAAGAGAAACATGATACTCAGTTAATAACTCAGCATTTGTTGGTTGCGGCTGATAGGTATAATGTGGAGAGGCTGAAGATTGTATGCGAGAAGATGTTGTGCGATAGTATTGAGAAGAGCAATGTGATTACCTTGTTGACTCTAGCTGAGAGGCACAGTTGCAATCATCTCAGATCCGCATGCGTGAAATTGTTGGGTTCACCTGGAGTTCTTGAAGCAGTTGCAGAAACTGAGCAATTTCAGTTTTTACTGGGAAGTCGTCACTTAGTTTTGAAGGGATTATAGAGCAACAACAACTAAATATCCTCCTAATATCTGATTTGCTTTACTTTTTTGTATGTCTGTCAGGTTTTTGAAATAGCCTAGACTCTGAAGAAAGTTTTAGCAGCTAGTTTATCATAATGCTTGAATGTTTTTTTAAGCATTAGGCAGCACACCTACTAATTTCATTAATTAGAGAAAATATATTTACAAAGATGAAAACAAAGGAGAAAGAAAATAAAATCTAATGCAACCTACTATATACATCGGTAACTAGCCTCATATTCTAATTAACATATTTCAATAGGCAGTGATTGGTATGAAGTGCCTCCACTCCTTTGAGATGTTCTGTTCCAAAGCTGCTTCGCTAGCCCAATTGGCATTAGACTGACGTCGGTCGTAGAGTTTCTTTGGAAGATGTGTTTGTTTCTTTCCTTTCAAATGTTTCAGCATGTCTCGATTATGCGTGTCACCGACTTGATTCTTTTGCTGCGTAGTAATCCGTAAAGATGCTCCGGTAGCTATGAAAGATTTAACGGGATTGTTCTGATCATTGAAACTGAAGATTCTGACGCTTAGAAAGTAAGGAATAAAACAAAAATTTATTCAACTCTACACAAATGTTCTAGTTATTGACTTATTGTAAGTTCAAGAAAAAATATTATTTGTCTAATTAACAAGAGAATTATATTATATCTTTGATTCGATCTCTAAATCAAATTAAGTAGGATTGTCTTATTTAGCAACTTCTTATTTTCTTTTCTTTTTCAACGGTGGTTGTGCTTTAGCCCTTCAAATAACGAACCTTCTTAGATATCCACCGAAAAATTAAATAAAACTTGTATCTCTAAGGCTCAAGTGACATGCCTCGTTGTGGATTCTGTGTTGTGGGTGCATTGTGCCAGTAGTTCGATATCATCTTGTTAAAATTGTCCATCTTGAGCCAATAAGCCTCAAATCTGAAAATGTTGGAGGCTACGATCTTGAAAGTGGCTGTTAAAAAAAGAAAGACAAATATGCTTCATCTAAACATCTTATATGATGCAGTCAAGTGGCAAAGCACAAAAAGAATATCAAATTCAGATAACGATAGCTATTTGTAGAAAAAAAAAGCAAGCAATTAAGTCAGGGCTTCAGTTCTTTTAATTGCTAGCCTTGAACCAATGATTGTTTAAGACGATGGAATTGAGAAGAAATGGGGAATGAAAAAGAAAAGGTGATTTGGCACGAAGATGAACCGTGGAGTGTAGGTTTGGGAGAAAAATGGATGAATTTTTCTTTTCTGAAATGTGGGTCATACAAGAGCGAAATGTTAATAGATTTAAAGGGAGAGTATTTTGTTAGATAATTTCAGAAAAAATATTTTATAAAATTGTTTGTCCATGTTTGTCCGATAGAAACAAAATCTTCTGTACTTCTTTTTAAGAGTGTGGAGGGAACTCTTATAATATAGGTTATCTAATTAGATCTAAACGGATTTGATTTTATAATACAAAAGCTTCACTAAATCATATAGTTGACGGTTGGTTGTTCAAATCTAATTCAATAATTCAGATTTATGATTGCAGAGAGCCCTAAAAACAAATGTAAAAAATACTCTCGGCGTCTGATACTATGATATTTCCAGTAATCGAGAAGGAACCTCCCATGAATCTCCGGATAATACGGTTCTCTTCATTCGCCAGGGAAGGTGACAAACTAAATTTTGGGATTTTACAGGGTGCAATTTAAATATTGCCAATTTTCCATACATGCACATTGGGCCTTTGGGTCTTCGGCCCGCAGGCCACGTTCAATCCTGCCCGGCTGACCGGATTTGTGCAATTGGGTCCCCAAAATTTTCTTTTAGTTTATTTTTTTTGTCATATTCATATATCTAGTCGAAGAAAAAAAGGGTACGAGTGAGAAAATTACAGAGAGATATAACTGCAGGAATAGGAGCACATTTATGGCAACCAAAGTAAAGTTGACTATAAATGTTATATTTATGCCACGCTTTATCATAAAAAAACTAATATGGATATTTTTTTATCAAACGAATTATTCCACAGTAACGCATAGCACAAATCTTACTAGAATAAAAATTATCTATCCAACAAATTTCATTGCTGGAACAAATAGTTGAATACGTGCTAAGTTGTGAACATGTCTACATCAAAACAAACGAACTACACCCCAAAAAAAGCAAGAAAAATAATTAAATGACAATTTTATTTGGGGGAAACTAAACCACCAAATAGGAAATAAATTAATCATCATCCTCAATCATTTTAAATGCTCTTGCGCAAACTCAACGAGCTCAGAACCCGCGGGATTTTCAAAATTGAGTTTGCACGGGTAACACCATCTAAAGCACTGTATTCTTCTTTATCTCCCTCCTCAGCTCTTGCACTACTTAGACTTGTTGTGAACGATTTTCCATGAGATATTGCACTTGAATTCATAGAAGAAAGTTCTTTGAGGGAAATGCATATGACGGCACAGTCATCGATTTGGAAGATCGGGTGGTCGTGTTTCCATGCTTTAACAGCACGGTTCACCAGATTCTTGGCCGCATCAGACGGTCTTTTAGTCGACGAGACTATCTTGGCAACTTTCTGGTTGGATAAAACATCCCAAATCTATACAAAAGATTTTAAAAATTAAAACTTGTCAGTTTCAGAAGTTGGTATATATAATACCAGAGAGCCTCAGAATAAAATTTTGTCTGACCCCAAGCTGGTAGCCGAAGAATATTTTATTATTATTGTTATTTTTTAAAATCTTTTCAGTGAACCTTTTTTATTTTTGGATGTCCAACATGCTTAGTATGTAATATAGGCTTTAATCCTCTCACCTTACAAAACATTGCAATTTTGGCTGGATGCACAAATTGGGGCGGGAAATTATTACATAGTGCTGCTTTAACTGGTATAGTACCAACTACCAAAACTACCTGATTTTACCAAAATTCAGGACGAAAACAAGCTGTAATCAAGTTATATTGCAATTTCAATTTACATTTTAAAAGTAAATTTCTGAAGGAAAAAAAGTTTCTCTGTTTCACTTACTCCATCGGTAGCAAGTACCAAGAACTCATCCTTGCCTGAGAGTATTCTATTGGAAATCACAGGAGTAGCAATAAGCCCAAATTCCTTGAGGCAAAAATCACCAAAAGCTCTTGACATGGCAAGACCCGGCGAGTCGTCTTCTGGTAACCACAGCCGATGTACATCAGGCTCCTCTTCTAATGCAAAAGCTCTTCCATTGCAACTTATTATTCTTTCAGTCTCGCCTACCGAAATCAGCAAGTAACACATCAATCAGGGAATAGGAAAAAGTAAAAAAAAAAAATAAGGAAAATGAGAATGGAAGGTTACAATAAACGCTTTAGTTGTATTTTTTTATAGGAACCTTTTTTACCACAAATGAAACATAATCACTTCTAACAGTGTCAAATTTACCCACCCACCCCACCCACCCCCCAAAAAAAGTAAAACAAATATTGAATCGAGAATTGTAGCCTTATTGTTTTCATTTTTTCTCTTTTCGTTGGTGCTGCATGAATTGCATTTTTCCCCACTAGTTCTCACAAAACAATTTATATATTTTTCCATTTTTAATAAAAAATCGTAAGCAAAAGCCTACTATTTCCATAAAAGAAAATGGTAGACTTGTTAATTATGCTAATTTGCATGGACATACCACATATAAGTAATACTATTTCAATTGAAACTTTGAGGGGTCTCTTTTTTTTTGGTTGTAAAAGTTGGCTGTCGATCTGTACCGGCCACCTGGTAGAGGCCTGCATGGGCCTTAATACTCTTCACAAAGTATATGAAGTCTTACTCTGAACATCCGGTTTATGGTCTGTAGAGAGCTGTACTGGTACGAGCTGGTTCCTATCATCTCGTGTGCAAAGAACAGCACGTGAATCTCCAAGGTTGGCGACTATCAAGTGCTCCCTCTGGATCAAAAAAGAAAGAGAACTCTTTTAGTATCTATCTTTACATATCTTTTGTATTACTTCTTTTATATATATGCTTCTTCATAACTGTTGTCGTCTTGCCAACCTACAGTAAATGTAATTATTAAAACTGCTTATTTGAATATTTGAAATTTCCATTGAACTTTCTATGGATTATATTCCATTACCACTTTGACGACACAAACTGCTGTGGTACCACTACAAATGCAGTCGATACCAGTTTGACGCTTCAAGTCTTGGTCCAAATCCTCAAAAGCCTTGATCAAACTGTTCTTCCACGAAGAAATGAATTGGTTGTGTTCGCTTTTGTCACCAGAATTATCAGATGAGTCTACATTTGTCCCAACATTGTCAGAATTATTGCAATCATGTGTTGATTTTAATATAGAGCATAGTTTTGCTGGTAATGCATCACGCACATAGCGAGCCACCTTGTGGCCATACGGACCATGCCCATCGAAGACGCCACAGAAGATCTGGCCCTTCTCTTCACAGAAATCCTGTCATCTTAAATGACAGAAAATGAGAACTGGTAACCTGGTACGGTGGTTTACTACAGAATAGACCAATAATTGATAAATGTTGTTGAACCATAAAGTTACTGATAAATCCACATTTCAAATACAATTTTGATCATAATAATTATCTGTTTTGAATACTTAAAAAGGTTGCGACAATTTGCTTCGATTTCTCTCTAGATTTTGAATCTGTAATAGAGAAATTGGAAAGTAAAACAAGCAAAATAATAAACTCAAAAAAATAAATCCAAGAGGACACAAAGCTATTATGCATGACTATTTCTCAAACATTTGGATTTTTTCCCTGTGAAATATGAAAATGTGTACATGCACCTTACCTCCCAAATAGTCATAGTGTCTTGGTTCACGCCCTTCCTGCCTTGTTGAGTAAACAGAGAGGCATAGCTACATGATCCTCTATGCATGACACGCGGCACTCCATTTGTACCAGTAATTGCATCTCCTAGCTTTTCCTTCTCTGTGCCCCCTTCTTTACCATATGAAAATTTGTTTTTTCCTTCTTCATTTTCAGATGAGATACCTGAAAAAACCTCTTGTTTGCTGAAGCAGCCACCCATGCCTACCTAAGGAGAACAAAATAAATAACTAGGTTCGTTGCTAAATAAGTAGAGAAGGTTCAAAGAAGCTTTTCAGATTTACCCTTAAAATTTTGTTCCTATTCTGACCTTCACTTTATTTTGATTTTAGTACAAATGTATAATCACGTGTAAACCAAAATCCAAATGTTTCTAGATGAAGAAACTAATTTTGATGGACATCTCACCTGTCCATAAAAATTTTGATCTCTATATAGTATTTAGTGTTGGAATTGAGATACCAAAATTCAACAAATAAAGTTTGGACTACGTATTATATGATTAATATAAAATAATATAAAATATGTCATAAATGTGATTAATTATCGAATGACATAATACTTATTTCGCTAAGCTTCGAATACGAACACATATAGAATTAAAGTGAATTAATTATAGTTGTTGATGGACCAATTATGACTAATTCAACTAATATTAATGTTAATGTAAAATTAAAAATATTGTTCGAGCTAATTCAATCAAATTGGATCAAAACCCCAAACAACACAGACCAATCAACAAGTGTCTTGCGGTCGCAAAAAGATTATGATAGATTTGGCAAGAAATTTGCAGGATTTCAGCCCAAGTCACTTGCAACAGCGAATAGCCCTTCTACGGTCGCAAGAGACTGGACAAATTTCTTGTCTGTTTTCATCCCAAGTCAACTGCGGCCGCAAAAAGTCATTTGCGGTCGCAAACAATGAGATCGAAAGGCAGAATTTTGTGCCTTATTTTGTTGATATTTTTCTGACTAGTGCTTTAAATAATACCAAATTTTGTGTGCGTGTTTACAGCAGTAATAGTGTAATACACACATTTTGGAAAGGTTTTGGAGAGAATTTGGATATCAAATAATTTATAGAATATTTGTTGTTAATGAAGGTATCTCTCTCCAAGATATGTTATCACTATTCACTAATATTAAGCGTTGGGTCTCCAAGCAATACCGTTGTGTTAGGTGCACATGTGTTGTGCTTAGACTCTACATTGATCTCTTCATTAAAGTCAATTACCTCGAGGATTATTCTTAATCTTAGAGGAAAAGAAAAGAGCACTAGTATCTGATTGGAAGGACTCGCTAGCGATCGTACCGAGGTGTTGCTCTACCAACTTCACTGATTTCTTGATTTGCTTGAATGGCAAAAGACGGGAGACCTTAGAGATGGATAGTAAGTTCTTCCTTCCGTTTATTTTATTATATTATATCTTGCACAGAATTTTATCGCAATTGTTTAATTAGAGTTTCGATATTTTATTTGGGTCTATCTAATTTGAAATTGCACCAACACCTAGCTGGTGCTGATTTGATATTTAAGATTCCTTTCTAATTGATTACCTACAATATCATAATAATCATTTGATTACTCTATCTCAAATGAAACAATAATTGATTGACAAAGAATAAGATAGCTAAATATTGCATTTAAGGTTAATTTATTTTTTCACTCAAATTTGTTTTGATATATTTTTTAAATGAAGAAATTGATCATGTAGCACCATATCAAGTTTAAAGATATTGTGTCACTATTCCAGCAATCCTCTATTGTAACATAAAAATTATATAATAACAAAGGATTAAAACAGGAAACACTATAACTTATAGGTCAAAAATAAAAAAGATAAAACACATTCTGCCCCTCCTGAAACCCAAAAAATAAAGGGCAGTTGCTTGTCATATGAAATGCAATAGGTTCATAAATGAGGAAGAGGTAGGTGGGGGGTTTGATGGCCTGAAGAAGATAGGAGCATTAAATAGAGAGAAAAAACAATAAAAATAATCATTTAATATGAAGATCATTAAATAGCTATCCTGGCTCTGCCCTTACAATTAACTTGCAAGTGGAGTTATAACGTGGTGGCTATGCTTCGTTCCATTCGTTGTTATTGTGCAAAATACCCAAATGTTTTGGAATGGAGAGAAATATTGCTAGTTATTATCATGATTCAATTCCTATATATGTGACCTTCTGGATAAGTGCTTATAGCCACTAATTATCCCTTCATACTCTCTGCTCGGCCTTTTAAATGCATTGCTCATTGCTGCCAGCTCCATCTTTTGCCATTCAGGAATTTGGTAAACACTAAAGTAGTGTTCGCATTTTAAAACAGACTGAGATAGGTAATATACTAATATGTTCTTTTTGTGGAAGCGCCGAAGCGGAATAGCGGTGAGCTAATTATACGTTGCTTTTTGTTGGTTGGCTTTGTATGTTTTAAATCACAATCACACATTGGTTGGGAACTTCTGGATCCTTTGTGGCTGACAGAAATTGTCACATGGAGTGGTGGTACACTAGCTCGTACCGGTAACATTTATGGTGACAAAAACTGTTTATTTTACATTTTATTGCAATCTTTTTTTAAATTTATTGCTAGCTTTTTTAAGATATCTGGAATGAACTAACACGTTTGATTGCGTTCGCATTGTCTTTTGTGCAGAAGTTTTCGAACACGGAGGCAGTATTTATGTTGTGTATTTGAGAGTGGCACGAATCTTAAGAAACGAAAAAGTAATTTGTACAGTTGAGATTCAGAAAAATTCCTGCGCGGTACCCAATTTCATTTTCATTTGATTGGCATCAGAGACGAAGCTGGAATGCATCATACACATTTTTGTAAATTTCCTATTATTTTTAATCATACACATTTTTGTAAATTTAGTTTCATAAAAATCATCGTAATATGGACATGATATTGCAAATTTTTGGGCCAGAGAAGAGGGCTTGCTGCCCAACAAAGGCCCAACTGCCTCGGCCGTCGCTTTTTTCTTTTTTTCTTTTGAGAAAACCTCCGCTGTCGATTGACATGACAATGTAACATGGATATAGCACAATATAATTATGGGAAAATATATAATGCCTCTCGTTTTGCTCCCACAGTGCCTCCAGCCTCTCACCATCTGTGCTGGTGGGTCCCACCCACGTGATGGGCTCCACTGTCATAGATGGAGGATACTGTGGAGACAAAACAAGAGGCATTATAACAAGGTTCTATAATTATATATATCATTCAGATGAAATGGGTTCAAATAAAAATAAGATAAGATCTGGATCGGTAATAATATGCCGTTTTAAATATTGGAGGTTGGTGTAGATGTTGAGGCACGGATCGCAGCCGGCAGCCTTCTCTTTTAACAGAACCGGTTAACAATTTAAATTATCAAATCTGACCAATATATCGAATTGCAACCAACTGTCGTGGATATCAATTATTACGTCCAATTAAGAAAAAAAAAAGAGATTTAGTACATCAAATCTATACTTCGAAACTTTTACAAAGACCTGTGTATACATGTTAATATTATGCCATAGCTAAACATGAAAAAAGAAAATGAATCTAAGAGAGAGAGAGACTGTATATGGCCAGAAGAAATAAACAAAATAATGTCAACAAGAAGCCCTACTAAAGGGAACATTCAACAAGGCATCAGTTGAACTCATAAACTGTATCCCCCCCCCTGGTGATGTACCATCTCGGGAAAACACCCATTCGAACTTGGTTGGTTGGGGTAATTAAACAAACCCGGTACCGGCAGAGAGATCAAGGTATTATTATTCATGCGAGATCCACGACCAGAGGGTAAATCGTGGTTATGCTTTCCTTCATATGTTGTTATTACCGACCTCATGTCATCTGCCGCTCTCTCCACGTGCTTTCTTACTGGGCAGCCAGAAGTGGTACACTTGTAGTAGCTCCTACACATATCGAAAGAGACAAATTAAAGAGTATTCCTCATAAATTTCTATTTAATTCTGGCGTCAATGATTGCAATACTTGATTTCAGCACAACGACATTTATTTATCAAGTAACCATGACAGTAAAAGGGACATTTTGAAAATTATATCAGACAGTTGTTTTAAACCTTCACTTGTTTTGTAATAGGGCTTCTGTTAGTCCCAACATTTAGTACAATTGTCAAACTTAATGTTGTCTATTGTGATTTTGTACAATTGAGAATTAAGCTTAAGTGGAGAACAGTAATTTTACAATGCATCATGGAACAAAATGGAGCTGGTGGTACAAATCTCTAACATATGATAGATATACAAATAAACCCAGACCCAGTACTAACCTCGGGTTAGGGTTTCCCTTGACGACCTTTTGGCCATATTTTCTCCACCTGTAGCCATCATCTAAAATATCTACATCACTTGTGGTCTGGACCACCACACGTGGCTCTTTATGGGGCCCATTGCCAGAGACTGTTATCCCCTCATTATCATCTTCTCTTTTCCTGTGTCAATAAAATAAAACAGAGGTCAGTTAGGTATTAGCAGATTAACTAATAAAGAGACCTGTCAAAAGGTTCATGTGGAATGTGAAACAACCTACTAGCTATTCAAGGGCTATTTACAATTATTGATCAAATCATTTAATCTAAATATTTCCTATAGATCCTACACATTTATTTATTTATTTATTGGCCTAACTGCTATCTACCCAAACTTCTTGTATAATTAACGACTCAGCACCCCCCATCCCTTCGCAGTGGAAGAAAGATGGATTAGGCACAAATTAACAAAGGGAATAACTTTGGAATCTATAATATATTACCTCTTAGAATTCCATTCATTTCCATCAAATCCATCACTACTCAGCTGAGAGCTCATTTCCTTTTCCTCAAATCCAAATGAGGCTGAAGAGTTCTCGGGCGTGGCATCAGAACCCGCAAACCCCTGATCTCGATACGATCGAACTGGTTGTGTAGAACCCGAGTTTCTTCGGGTTGAAACAGGTTTTGGGTGGTTATGTTCACCCTTGTACACGATCTCGGTGACCCGGCCATCAATTAATGATTTCTCAACCTTCTTCTTGACCGGGCAGTTTGGCTGAGTGCACTTATAGTAACTCCTGGGGTTTTCACTTGCCTTCACTTGTTTCTGACCATACTTGCGCCAGTTGTACCCGTCATTGTTGCTTGTCGCACTTGTAGTAGTTTGACTTGTGTGGTTAGAAGTTTCGGATTTCGAAGGTTGCTGGCTGCTCCATGACTGTTTGTACTCCTGGTAAGCAGGTTCCTAAATACAGAAATTAAAATTGTTACAAAAATGGTAAATTTTGTAAATTACTCCATAAGAAATATTACCACCGCAAATCCGCAATTCATATTCATGTTGCCATTTGCATAGGATCATAGCACGTGCAGGAATTCCAAATAGACATTTGGGCTTTGATACAATACAAGGAGAATTTCAGTGCAATCGATATGACTTTCATTAATTGTCTCTTTTGTTCTTTTATTTAGGCTGGATGTATTGAGAGTTTGGACAAAGATTCACTGAATACATAAACACATACACGACAAGCATAACAGGTCCAAAACAATAAAATTACCTGCGAAGAAGTCTGATTGGAAGGTGCATGCTCAATTTCATTTTCTTGGGTCTTAAATGAGAAGTCACTGCACAGTTTCTCCTCTTCCTTCATGTTTTGTTGGTCGTTATTTGCATAAGTGCTTCTCCAATCGAAGGTTTGTGTTGGGAAAACACCAACCGTTGGAGATGGAAATATCTATACATGTAAATCATAAACGAACATTAGACTTTTTGTCTCTCTTGGAAATTTCAACAAACACTACATATAATGCACCCGAAATTCCAGACAATAAATATTGATTTTCTAGAAAAAACACAATTAATCTCATGGACACATAATAACACAACTAAGCTAATTAAAGAATTATTCATGCAATTAATTCATGAAAACATAAAGCTAAGCTAATTACAGAGTCGAAAAGGCAATTAAGTACTAAATTTTGATATAATAGTGCATAAACTTACACTAGAGGCGAGAAGCACGGGAGAGTCTAGGAGCGCAGCCGGGCTGAGGCCAGAAGAAATACCGAAGAAGGACGAAAGAGAGATTGGATTGGGAGAGAGGGGTAAGGATGGCGGCGTAATTGACTTGAATTTGGGGATGTTCTCTCGATTCTTCTCTTTCAAACCGCTATTATCACCTGATAGCAACTCTGTAAAGGAAGGGGTGAAGAAGGAGAAAGGTGATCTCAGGTCAGATGTCTCCAGCGCCATGGCGAGAGAGAGAAATAAAGAGAATCTTTTTTTTTTTTTATGGTGTTGAGATATTTGGTCGAAAGAAAGAAATCGAGAAGTGAGAATGGAAGCGGTTGTGTAGATATATACACGCAGACTTAGTCGAAATCAAGAAAAAATGCTTAGATCTTTCTCCACTAGTTATTTTGTACAATACTTCACGAACTTTTCTGACACGGCAAAGCATAATATTTATCTTGAGATGTAACGGTGGTCTGCCGTCTGCCGATGTTATATTGTTAAAAAGTGTGGTAAAAAACGAATCGTACCATACCACGTCATGAAGAAGTGAATAAGCGTAGATTTCAGTGGGTAGGATAGTTTTGTAAGGTGATGTAATCCATGAGTGGAGGGAATAATGGGAGCTTCTGAAAGAGATGAGCAGCTTGAATATTTGACCGTTGAATAATCAAACTTTGAATATTTGACTTGCGGGCTATGGTCCTACAAACGAATCGAACTCGAACGAACTAATTTGTGTTTGAGTTTGATTTGATATCAATTTTGAATTAGTTTGATTTGAAATGAAACAACATCGAACGAACGATGTCAAATTCGAGTTTGATTTGATATTAATTCGAATCGAACTCGAATGAAATATGAACTAAATTTTTTTTGTTGCCCGATCGTAAAGTGGTAAAAAAGAGATGACGAAGAAGAGAAATATTATCTAATAGAAGAGGAGAATGTTGAAAATGAAGAGAGTGGATGTAAAACCAACTAGAGAGTATCTCAATAAAGATGAGGATGATGAATATAAAGTTGAATGAAACAACTATTTCTAACGAAAATGAAAGTAAGTAGATAATATAGTTGAGAAAATGAGAAAAAAATAACAACAAGATTCAAAATATATAGTTTGCGAACAGCATTTGAACGAACTACTAATTTTCTTAATCCCCTGTTACAAAAAATCATCATAATGGTGTAACAGGTGACTCGCATATAAAAAACAACTACTAATTTTCTTCAAATTTACGTGTCGTCTTTTTTATTTTATAAAATTACTACTTCATGTGTTTAGAAAATCTTAATCACTGACATATTTGATAATAATATCTAGTTTCGGCAAAAATATGTAGGTGCAAATAACCAGTGAAACGCCACACATATGTCTATAGAGACATTGGAATTTTGACGTTGTCTAGGAGTCAACTTCATCTAGTGGCAGATCTATAATTTCATTCAGAATCGGACACAATTACATATAAATATAAAAAATAAAATTTCTTTCAAAATATTGAATATCATTGAAAAAGTATGGCTTACATATAAAAAAATTCAATTCAAATTCATAAACAAAATTAGTACAATATACCTTGTTATTTTGAAAAAAATAATGAAATAATCATATCAGTAACAATAATAATGAGGTAACTCTTGATTTTCTTATCAACTAATTTAAATTTTATTAAGATTACTCTCATTATATTTGTCTTTTCCATAAAACTGATGCACCTGCTACAATAGTTTGTGTGAACTATTTGACATTAGTTGGGCCAGATTGCACCTTGATCTTTTGAATTTTAGTTGTGACCTTGTTATTTGATTTTGTTATCATATTTTGTGTGTATTGCTAACTGTTGCTTCTTTAAATAAAAATGAAGGATTGACAATCTAGACATCTGGTGATGATGAAGCAATGGCATTGAATGACAACAGTAAATAATAAATTTGTAGGTAGACTGTCAGGGGCGGATTTAGAGTTCAATTAAGCCCGGACACAACTAGGTCTGGGCACCGAGATTGAGATCAAGCCCGAGTACAAATTCACTAAAAAAACCATTTTTCACTAAAAAAATAACTAAAATGCAGGAATCGTGGTGGGGACATACCTTCTTTCTTGATTAGGCCCTTCTTGAGAGACGCAAAGCGTGGAGATTGTATGGTTTGGCAACGTAAGGATAAAGGGGATAAGGGAATACGTAATAAAGCACGGGTTTCTACAACAAAAACTAGCCAGGGATTCACTTCCTACACTATTTGTAGAAGTTCGGTTGCTCAAAAAGCCTGTTCGGATGGAGTGATTAGGTACGCCTCATAGTCTCAAAAGACTGAGATTGAGTGAAGTTGACTACCTAAAAGAGATATGGTTATGTATAGACTTGGCCAACTTGAAGGTGCGAAGCAAAAGAGCGAAAACATGCCGTTATTTGTTGCACCCTACTTTTTTCTATCTAGTGGGACGAAGGGAAATTGGAATTGAGTCTATGAAATATGCAATTGAGGGGTTTACTCGAAATATCTCACACTAAATTTTGCATTTTTTTTAAAATCAAGCCAGGGTACTTATCCGAGCTTGCCTCTAAATAGGTCTGCCCCTGCAGAATGTTGAATTTAGAAGTTTGCTTGAATATGAATATGAAGATGAATGATAAAATAATTTTCTTATTCTTCTTTTCAAATGTACAAGGAGGCGCGCGCGCGCACACACACACACACACACACACATATATATTGTCTAACGGTAATATTTTTTTACTATTGTATGATTTAGATCATATAGACTTTATCTGTACAGTATCTAAAAGTAACGGTAGAAGCTCTTTTTTATAGACTCCAGTTTCTTAACTCTACTAATGATGATCATTCTCTGAGGTTTGTTTGTCCTCCTTAAATACTTTAGATATCCTTCTAATTTTCTATTTTCCAACACTCTCCCTCAAACCAGGATGGTATAAATCATATAATCCTAGCTTGCAACAAATATTTTCAAGAGCATTATTACTCAATCTCTTTGTAAAAATATTTACTAGTTGATCTTCGCTTCTGACAAAGGGTGTTTCAATTTCTTTTGATTGAATTTTTTCTCTCACAAAGTGGCAATCCACTTCAATGTGTTTGGTCCGCCCATGAAATATTGAATTTGTCGCAATATGCCTTGTTGCTTGATTATCACAAAACATCTTTATTGGTCATTTGATTTTAATATTCAAGTCAGCTAGCACTTGTTTGATCCATGTTAATTCACTTGCGGTGGATGTCATGGCTCGATATTCCGCCTCGGCGCTAGATTGTGCCATAACATTTTGCTTCTTGCTTCTCCATGTGACTAGATTTTCACCTACAAACGTGCAATAGCCGGTTGTTGATTTTTTATCAAAACTTCCAGCTCAGTCTGCATCGGAATAGCCACACACATCATTAGAATTATTATTTTTTACCCATAAACCTTTTCTGGGTGAACCTTTTAAGTACCTTAGAATTCTATCTATGGCATCCAAATGAGATGTTCTAAGTGCATGCATAAACTTGCTTACTTGGCTTACAATATATGAAAGGTCTGGTCTAGTTACAGTCAAATAAATTAGTTTTTCCACAAACTTTTGGAATTGCCTTATATCACTCAAAGGTTCACCATCTTCAGTATTTAATTTTATATTTGTCTCAATTGGAGTAATAGCTGGTTTGCAACCTAACTTTACAGTTTCTTTAAGAAAATCAAGAGTATATTTTCTTTGACATAAAAATAACCCCTTTGAAGAGTGAGCAATTTCTATTCCAAGAAAATATTTTAATTTGCCTAAATCTTTAATTTCAAATTTTTGTTTTAACTTTTTTTATATTTTCAATTTCATTTTTATTATTCCCCATTATGATAAGGTCATCTACATACACCAAAATTACGGTGGTACTATTGACATTGTGTTTAGTGAATAGAGATGTATCGGCCAAGCTCATTTTGAAATTACAAGATAGGAGAAAATAGCTAAGCTTGCAATACCATGTTCTTGGAGATTGCTTTAGTTCATAAATTGATTTTCTTAACCTACAACCAAGGTTAGGAGTACCTTCTCTTATATGACCGGGAGATATAGTCATGTAAACCTCTTATTCAAGTGTTTCTTGAAGAAAATCATTTTTTACATTCATTTGATGTAGTATCCAATTTTTGTTGGTTGCAATGGACAAAAGTACTCTTACGGTACTCATTTTGGCAACAGGTGCAAATGTTTCATAGTAGTTAATATCATAAATTTGAGTATAACCCTTAGCCACCAATCTAACTTTGTACTGTTCAATAGTACCATCACTATTGTACTTGATTTTGTAAACCCATTTACATCCAACTTTTTTTTGTATTTGGGTAAAACACATAGTTCCCAAATTTGCTTTTTTTTCTAAGGCATTAAGTTCTTCCCTCATTGCCTTACATCATTTTGGATCTAATTTGGCCACTTCATAGTTGGTTGGCTCTTCATTTTTTTCTAATGAGTTCAAGAACACATAGTATTTATGAGAAATGTTGTTGTAAGAAACATAATCTTGTATGGGGTATTGTACCGAATATGTAACATAGTCATTTAATCTTGTAGAAGGTTGTGGTATTTCCTCAGCCTCCTCATCTGATTGTCCAGTTCGTGTCTGTGACTGTTTAGTTTGTGTACATGATTGTCCTGTTTGTGATTGGGACTATTTTGATTCCATCTGCGATGGTCCAACTTGAACTTGTAATTGTCTTATTTGTTGTGATAATTGTTCTGTTTCTTCAAGTTTTGAGCTACTTGTTTCAATATCATTTCCAAAAAGAGTTCCTCTTATTTCCAAGTTAGTATAGCAAGGTATGACAAATTTGTTTGGTAATATGAGATCAGTATAATTGTTTTCATCCTTCTTGTAAAAAAAAACTCATTCTCAAGAAATGTTACATCTCTTGCAAGATTCTAAAAAAACGTTTAACGACCCTTAACGGTAAGGTGATCGCTTAACGGTTTAACGTTAAAACGGTGTTATACGGAAGTTAAATTAATAACGGACAATCATTTTTTATATATTATTTATTTATTTTAGATTAAATTATGGTACAACCATGCATACTTTTTATCATATATATGAATGTATGTAACTATGTACTATGTAATATATTTAACAATATTATTAACATTGCTGCCTTTTCTTTTCATCATTTAAAAATATGCATGATGTGATCTGATATGTTTAATAATTAGGATTTAGGATGTATTTTATTTTTGAGAATGTGCTTCAATGTTTGTTTTTATAAGATCCACTATCTAATTACATATATCGCACCAACATAATAGTATCTCATGCCAGCATCAATATAATACACAGGCTAGTATACCCAAGCAATCAACAATCCATCATAAAACTGATAACTACCCGACTAAGTTAAATATGTTGATTCAGAAGTGTAGAAACTTGTTCTGGGGCATTGATATGATTCGTCGGTTGATTGCTAATGTATAATTAGTTAGGTTATAGTAAATAGAACTATTTTGGAGGTCATATGACTGAACACGTGGATTTTTGCTCTTGTAAATTGTAAAGAAAAAGACGATTTTAACGGTAACAAAATAAAACAGATTTAAACGGTTTAATTCAAGTTAAAACGGTTATTTCCCAAAAACTTAACGTCTTTCAAGTTAAAACAGTTATAACGAAGCTTTTTAAAAGCTTGATCTCTTGAGATATAAAGTTTGTTCGTTTGAGGATCAAAGCATTTATATCCTTTCTTTTCTAGAGAATAACCTACAAACATTATTTTTATCGAAGTAAAGTCTAATTTATCCATTCTATTTTTATGAACAAAGCACGTATAACCAAAAACTTTAAAATAAGTAATATCGATCTTTTGTTGTAAAGAAATTCATAAGAACTTTTAAGATCTAAGGTGGCACTAGATAACCTATTAATTAAATAGGTTGCGATGAGAATGGCTTCCGGTCAAAGATTATTTGGAACATTGCTTTGAAATAAAAGAGTTATTGTCATTTCCATTACGTGACGATTTTTCTTCTCGGAAACACCATTTGTTTAGGTGTATAAATATAAGTGATTTGTTGAATAATCTCTTTTTGTTTCATGAAGTGTGAAAATATTTTATTTATAAACTCACTTCCATTATCCGTTCTAAAAGTTTTGATTTTCTTATCAAATTGTGTTTCTATGGAATTCGCAACAGTTTGGAAATGCAAAAAAAAAATCATCTTTCGTTTTCATTAAGTACATCCAAGTTGTTCTTGAAAACCATCAATAAAAATAACATAATATCTAAAATAATTATATGAATTTATGAAAGCGAGTTCCCACACATCGAAGTGAACTAGCTCAAAAGTTTCATTAGTCTTAGTTTTAGAATTACAAAAGGGAAGCTTTGTATGCTTAGCAAGCTTACAAACTTCACATGTGCTACAATCAATATTAGTGAAATCAAACATATACTTAAGAATCTTGTTGGAAGGATGTCCCACCCGTTTGTGCTAAAGTTTACTTAAATCTTCATTTTTCTTAGCATATAAAATAGTCTTGTTGCTATCCAAAAAGTATAGACCATTTTCTAAATAGTCTTCACCAATCATCTCCTTGGTGAATAGGTCCTGAAAAATAACAGTTTTTTCCTTAAAAATAATTTTGCGACTTAATTCTTTAGAGAGTTTGCTAATAGATAATAAATTTACAAAGCAATTTTCAACATAAAAACATCTTGAATGAAGTTTTTGGGAAAAATACTAATAATGCCCCATCCTTTAATTTTCACTTTTTTATTGTTAGCAACCATAAAATATTGTTCATAATTGATTAATCGATATTTTTTTAGCAAACTTTTATTTCCCGTCATGTGACCAGTGGCTTCTGAATCAATAATCCATTTAGTACATTCTAATGGTGCATTTCTAATTGTACTACCGGTGGTATAATATTTCTGGTTTATTATCTCATACCTAGTCTCTTCTCTAAATTTATATACCGCAGTTGGGCCTGGAGAGAAACTAATAGTTGGATCTAAATTACCATTTATTACCAGGGCTGTCAAATGCACGAAACGGTGACGCAAATACTTATTTGCGTTATCCGTTGTGTTTTAAGAGCGTAATAATTTTCTCTTGCGTTAAACGTTGCATTTAATAAAGGAAAAAACTTGAGTGCTCTACTAGTTGGGTACACATGCGTACTCTTATTAGTAGTGATTTGTGGAATTGAATCTAGAGAATTGAAAAGGTAAAATATTATATATTATTATAAGTTAGAATGCCTAGTGGAGTTGGGTGCACTGGGTACCCCGGTGGAGTATGCAAGGAATAGCCTTTAATAAATGTAAGGTTTTTTTCTTGTGTTGAACATTGCGTTTAAATTACCAATCAAAACGTTAAAAATGTTCAATATTTTTTCCTCTCCTTCTTTGTGACTTTCTTTTTTTGTCCTCTTTTTTTCCTTGTTTTTTCTTCTCTATCATTTTCCCCTTTAACATAAACCTATATAGGCTATAGTCGAAGAGGCCCTGGTCGAAGATCTTGTCACCACCTCACAGTCACCTAGCTACTGACAATCATTCTTTGTTGTTGAACTATCAAGTCTTCTCAAGCACACTAGATGATTGGAAACAAGACAACAAATCGTTGAAAACAGGTTCAGATCGCCGAAATCCTCTTAGATTTAAGAAAAAAAGACAAACAAAATCATTAAGTCCCAAAGAAGGGCACCAAACCGTACTGCCATGTCATGCATGTGTTGAGGGGCTGAGATCTCATTCGACAATGTCTAAGGCATCGTGCAAGAGAGAGAGACATGCCATTAGTCACAGTTTGAGAGAGAGAGAGAGAGAGCGGGGAAGACAAAGAGAAAAGAGGGACAAGTGAGAGAGCAAAGCGGCGGTTCTAAAGCTATGAACATTTAAGTCTCTACAGTTCCGTCTATTTCAACTCTGCAATCCAAATTATTCCAGACTCAAAGAATACTAAACGTAAAAACGCAATTAAATGAAACAAAATTTTTAGTTTCCATTTATGTTGTGTTTAATTAACGCAACCAAATCATTTTTGTTTAACGTTGCGTTTAATTAACACAACTAATTTTTTGCGTTTAATGCAACGTTGTTCGTGAAGACAATGCGAAACCGTTCAAAATGCGTCGCGTTAACAGCCCTACTACTAAGAGTTAAGAGCAATTAAATTTCAATAGAAAATCCAGTGGAAGTGAGGATGATGATCCTTTAAGAGCAACTATCGAGGTTGCTATTGCTGTTACAGAGGTCATGAAGAAACTCGACGGCAACGACATTGAGGCTGCCTTTGCGGGGGTATTTAATTATTCTCGGATTTGGTCTTGGAAATAATGGTAGTCCTTGTGAGATTGAAATTAACTAGAGATAAAAATGTAGCCTAATGAGTTAAGAGTTCATTTCAGATATGTAGTTGATGAAATTGGGGTAATTTTTATCTCACACTGCATTATCTGGTAGAATGGTACATGTTTTTGTGCAAATTTTCTCTCTCTTTTTAAATATTTTTTTCTTGGAATTTCAATAGAAGACATCTGGTGATGATGAGAGTGCCTCGTCATCTGAATCATCGGAGGCCACAGAGTCTGAGTTAAAAAAGCCTCTGAAGAGAGGTCTCTTCTGTTGTTTGCTTTCATGATGTCCTGAGAATAAACCTTTAGGTCAGATGGTCATTCTGTGACATGAATTGGTTATTCTTTTTCAAGCGATTGGGTCAAGTATTCTCCCAAATCAGCGCCTGATGAAGCTGAGAAAAGGTATCTTACTTTCATTATTGTCAAATACAAATTATTAGATAAGTATGAAGGAGCAGCATTAGCAAAGAGATTATGCAAGCACTGTATCATGCATATCATGTACTGGGCCTTGGTTAGTGACAAATGTGTTATTACATCACAGGATCAAATTAGGAGAAATCCCTACTCTTGATGGATCAACGAATGCTTATACTTTTGTTAGAGTCAGGTGGGTTCATATGTCTTCCTTATACTGCATTTGGTTCAAGTTTTAGACTGTGCTTGTGAAAATCTGTGGCTCAGTGAGATATAAGATTCTGAATGTTGTTTGCATTGTGCAAGTTGATCCTTTGCCTCCATGTTTATTTTAATCTAAAGGATGTATGTACTCAATAGGCAGTGCAAAAGTATAGTCCAAATGTTTAACAAAATTGATAGCTTGTGCAATTATAACTCAATTAGAAATTTGATACCTCAACTACTTAACTTTTTTTGCTTTGAATTTGATTTAGGAGTGTGCCTAATGGGGCAACTGGAGAGGTGTTTGACATTAATGGGGATCAGGTAGCCGTAGTTTTTAACCTGACTGAGGACCAAATCAAGGAGGGAATCAAATGTGATGATCCAAGAGGGGTAGATGGATTGCCTTCCATCTTCTGGGTCGATGGTATGTTTTATAAATTTTTCTTTCCAAAATCATACCCTTGAATATTACAGTACACGAGTTGAACGACCTCTTGCATTTCTTTTAGTTCAGGATCTTGATACGAAACCTGAAGACTGGTATGCTGCAGTTGATGAGCTTTTTGAGGTACTTGGTGTTATAAAGTTGTGACGGATTCCATTTTGCTCTTTTTATGACCTCGTGTGATTTTCGAGTTTTGTTGTGAAATACAGATTTTTCCATCTCTGGAGCCAGCTATTGTCTACTTCCTTGACATCTCTAAGTGGTTGTCAAAGGCAATACCAAAATCCAATAGCAAGGAGTTTGTTCAAAAGCTTGAGGAGATGTTCAATAAACTTATAGGACCAGTTGTTTTAATTTGTGGTCAAAATGTTGTGGAATCAGCTCCGAAGGAGAAGGAAAAATATGTAAGATCGGGATTCAATGGCTGTTCTGTATTAGATCTTGAAAGGAAACTAGATTGTTGTGATCCTGAAATTCTGAAATTATGATATCACTTGAATCCATACCAAACAAAACGTGTATTTATACCCTGTGAAACACAGAGGTATCAAAATTCCATCCAATTATGTGTGTTCTCCTCTAATAAGTGGAAAGACAGTTATATCTTATAAGACCAATGAGTGATTTATTAAAATAAATAAGTTAAAGGGGAGTCGGAAGTTCTTATTGTACTCTATATCTGTAGGTGCCCAAGAAAACAATATAATATCAAATATAACCATAATAAGAATTGTGAAATCAATTTCTTTTCCTCAACTGGTGGGAGTGATTATTTTGTAATTTTTGTGGAATGTGGAGAGAGATTCTTTTTGGTGAACACAGTATAGTGGATTAGTCTGAGGTTTGCAGGATGCATGGTGAAATTCTATTAAATATTTTCTTATTAATTGTGATTGTAACTTTTGCAGACAATGATGCTTCCCCAACTCAATAGGATTGCAGACAAAAGAGTAAAAGAAATGAAAAGCATATTATCTGATTATTCTAATACCTTACTTTATTGACATTTATTTTTTTGTGCAGCCCTTGTCCTTGAAGAGGCTTACATAGGGACTTAAGGAAACAAAATCTTACAAAACAGATAACATTTGGAAACTATTTACCAATGCTCTCTTTCTACCTATCCCAAAGGTATGTTTTCATTTGGGATAATGCCTAGTGGAGGGATAAACTGAACAAATAAGGGGATGACTCCTGGTGCCCTTTTTCTATCCACGAAGAATAGCACTTGAGAATTTTCAACAACCAAATAGAAGATGACAAAAAGTAATTGTTTCTATGCACAACGTCATTGAACTTCAGAAGGTGTGATAACTTGTAATTTAAAAAGGTATCATGTATTCGATGGATTATGGACACCTGTTTTAGTTTTGTTTTTTTGCTTGTTTCTACGACTTAGGTCCTAGAAGAGAACGAACTCTCCTGCTTGGATCTTCTGCATGTGAAGTCTTGTGGTGTAGTTTTAAGCAGGCGAAGTAAGCACGTTTCTGTCAAGAAAATGAGGACCAGGAAATTATGTTCAATTTTTTATTTGAGGCCTTGTTGGGACATTGTAAAAGCAAAGCATCTTTTGGATTTTTAACTTTTTCTATGTGAAATTACAGAAGCTGCAAAAGTTGCTGGTTGGGCCAAAAATCATTATTTATCATCAGTTCCTCTTCCTTTTGAAAAGGACAATAGGTTAATTATCCCACGTGAGAGGTATGAAGTCTTTTTATTTATTGCATCACATCACATAAGTCTACTTAAGAGATGTTTTTAGTGGGCCAACATTACCTTTTTTTTAAATAGTTTAGATATAGCAATTGCACGGTTAAGAGAAGAAGAGACAATTTCTAAGAAACCTGCTCAAAATCTCAAGGTACTCTATACATTTTTGTAACATTATTGGTAAGTTATTTGCAAGAGAGCTCAAGCCACATGGTAAGCTTTTTGCAAGACCTCCGGGTAACTCACAGTTGCTAGCACATTAGGCTTTTTTGCAATTAATTATGTGCAATTGCAAATATTATACTTTGAGGGTGAGAGTTGTTGGCGAAGTGAAAAAATAAAAAGGCAAAAAGGGTTTTCCACCTTTTCCTGTTACACTGAAAGGTTATGGATTGCAAAATGGATTTGTGTATCATCTATATTGTTGATTTTAGTGTTCAATTAATATGCAAACTAATAATTCTAATGTAGCTAATATTAGCGTCCTTTGCAATTAATTATGTGTCATTGCACATATTATACTTTGAGGGTGATGATTATAAGCAAATGAATAAATAAAAAGGCAAAAGGTGTTTCCCACCTTTGTCCTATTACTTTGAAAGGTTCGAATTGCAAAATGGATCTATATATCATATATGTTGATATTCGATGATGCAAACTAATAATCCTAATGTAGAGTCTTGCCAAAGATGACTACGAAAGCAATTTTGTATCCACTGTTAGTTTGTAATAATAATCTAGAAGTCAATAATACAATAACTTATCATAAAGCTTTGTTCATGAATTGAGTGATTAATAAACTATCATTTTGTTACCTTGAGTATTATTGAATTTATGAATCATTCATTTATCTGACTTGAGTCAATAACTGCAATTGTGAAACTTCATAATATAGATGATATATATTCTTAAAAGTCTCTAACTAAGGTAATTAGCAGGAACACTAACATACCGTTACAAGATTATAATGTGGATTAAAATATGGTTAAGTTTTACAAACCATAGACATGAGATGTCGTTTTAATCACATGAATACATGTTAGAAGAACATGGTATTTGACATACCTCAAATGAAACATTAAATGAAATTGTGTACGTGTCATTAATGTTTTCATTCAGTGTTGAGTTCTAAAGTATGAGGTATTCATCTTTCCTACTAAGAGATGTGTATGTGTGATTGTTATCTAACGTTGTCGATAAAACGCAATCATAACGATAGCTTTTCGGTATACATAGCTTAGTTGAGGTAGTGTAGTTTACTGAAAGTACTATTGTCCTTCGTATCTTGATACGAGTTACAGTATCACTGCCCCCCCTGATGGAGTAGGATTATCTGCATGCGGTATAATTACAAGAGAAATTATATTTGATAAGTCTGCTTAAGATCGATAAAAGATTAAGTTTGCAAGGATGACACACACCTGCCTTGAAACTAATCTGATATTGTGAGACGAAAGAATTAACACGACTAAAATATTTACTGGATCGTGATATTGCATAAGTACAACATCGTCTGGGTAATTGGATGGTCATAGCGCAGATGTCAGATGTCTCCTATGATTATAGAAATTAAAATGGTTTTAATTCTATTTACCAACATAACACAAATCCTATTGGGTCACACCGTATATGAGCTAATCAGAGAATCTTAATGATTAATTATAAATAGTTATAAATTAATATTAAGATGATTATAATTAATTATATGTGATATAATTAAATTATATACGTCATGTAAAATGACAAGCAAAAACAACAGTTAAATTTATAAACGTATACGATACGTTGTATAAAATCATATCGCAACCAAACCAATACCAAACCCTGAGAAATATAATTGTTGAGAACAATTATATGTTTATGTATATTTATATATATTTAATTTAGATTTTAATTATTGATTATGGTTTTGAATTTGGAATGAAAGTCATTTATCAAATTAAAACCTTAATTAAAATTAATTAAAATCTTAATTAAAAATAAATAAATAAATAAAAAATTAAATTAAAAAAAAAACATGTTGGCATGCCAACTTGTCGCATGAAAATATCAAAGTGTTGATATATATGAAATGTCATCAAAGTTATCCATAAGGGGTATTTTTGTCCTTTCACATTTCTCAAGGGTATTTGTGGTAATTGGTCACCTCCTCATTTTACTATAAATAGAGGGGTAGGGGAGAGAGAAAGAAGCACCAAAATCGACTCGGACTCGTTAATTCGGATTCGTATCGATAAATATACTTTCTCTCTTTCTCGTATACGGTTGTTTACTGGATTCGGAAAATAGTATTTTTGTGTTAGAGCGGTATTCCATATTTTGGATAACTGCGATTCACGAAGATATTTTATTTAGTCCGTATTTCGGTGAATAGTGTTTTTGCGGGCTATCGCGGCTTTCAGTATTTCTGGCAGAAGAAGTAAGCCGGTCTCTGGTCGTCCTGGTGGACATCTGGTAGAGGTATCAGACGTCTGATACTCCGATCGTCCTTCCGAGTCTTCTGCGGTCCAATTCGAATTTGGATTAAGGTATTAATGTTATATTAATCTATTTAATTTGTAAGTAGATTAAAGTTTTAGAATTCAGTTAAGGAGTAGATTTGTTTAGGGATTAAGTAGGGTTTTGATATTAGGGATAAACGGGAGGTAGACACCCTCTGTGGTTTATCCGACATACCCCGCTTAATCCCCGGCTTAAGTCAGACGTAAAATTTTTGTTTTACGGTCTTTCCGCTACTTAGGCCAATAGACGAGTTTTGAACTGTTCGTAACCCAACATCCACAGTGGTGTTGGGATTTCATGTATAAGTTCAAGAGGACGAAAATTAAAATTGTTTGCCTCTATTTAACTCAATACACAAATGATCTTATTTATATAACAATTGCAAGCAAGATTATACTATGACATTTCATCGAACAGCTCTTGTGCATCAACAAAACAGAAAATAAAACATTTATTTCTTGCACAAGAGTAGATAAAAGATTATACCTAAAGAGATTGTCAAATATCTTCATAGAGAGGAGTCGATTCCTCTTCTAGGTCTCTTGGAAATCGTCGTCTTCCTTCTTCGGCCATGGAAGCACCCTTGTCTCTTGGTTCACCTTGAACCTAAACAACAACCTAAAGCATCCTTAGATAGATGGATGTAGAGGTTAGAGCTTAGATCCAACCACCTAGATCTTCAATCTTCAATGAACAAGCTATTTCATTTGGTGGCTAAACCTTGCAAGAGAAGGAAAAGAAGAACAATGGAGTTTTTTCTTTCTACACACAAGAGAGGGGAAATCAAGGGTTACTATTCATCCCATTGTGGGAAGAGAGAAAAAGTCATTTTTCATCTCAAACATACCTATTTATATAGCCAAGCCCTAGGGCAACACTTGTGTTAATTATTTACACAAATGGCTATGATTACTCTCTTGTTATTCCCTAATCATATTTTGCAAGGATTTAATTTATGAGTAAATAATATTACTATATTATTCTAATATGAATTAATTTATTATTCTTATAATGCTCTCAAACATTATACAAAATAATATTCACATATATTCTCATAAATTTATTTTATGATCTAAGCATGTCATTTTAAATAACATATTACTTTAACATTTTATCACATGCATTTTAACTCATACATTATGAGATTAAATACATCATTCAAAATGTAAAATACTTGTTGTTTCTGTTCAGTTGGTGTGACCTTACAGAGGATCTACGTCATCTTGGGATATAATATAAAATACTTTATATTATGGACTATAAGGGGTTCTATCACTACATTATAGTCTCCCAAACGACATAGTTGTTACGTGCTTGATCCACTTAATTCGTGTCTATCCTTGTCTCATGATATTTTAAATAATATGCAAAATAAGATCGTGTCATTTTTGCATTATATTATTTTCTTGGTCTCTCAAGTGAATTATAAGTATAACTACATCAGTTATATTGCATGTAATATAATTTCACTTTACCAAGGGGCCCAGTAATATCATAACTCAAATAATTGAGGGACAATAATAATATTGACATATAAATTTCTCCCGCACAAGTTGTACATAACGAATTACTATATTATTCCAATCATTTGAATGGACTTTAATAGTAATCACATTATATACTTCTCATGTGAAAAACTTACATGTCTCATATATAAGATTCAAAGACACATTGGAAACATTAATGACACAAAACTAATCCATATAATGCTCCATCTAGTTAGGTCATGTTCAGTATATAAAGAATCACCATTTTATATACTCATGTCATTGAATGATAATCACTTATCAACATTTATAGAACTACAATGTACTTTCAATTGACATGACAAACTTCATGGTAAATAATGTTCCCTTTAATTACCACGATTGTGAACATATTTAGGATTATATGTTTTCATCTAAAGAGTTATATGGTTCAAGACCATGAGCATCTTCTTGAACGCTTCTAAAGATATAACATATCAATCTCAAGGAACATAAATGTATAATAACATTTAAAATCATAAACAATTCATAAATTCGTTATAAAAAAGATAACTTTCAAAACACACAACCTTCAAGTGGTACCACCTGATGAAATTGGGGTGAAGTTTGATGACATTGGGGCACTGGAGGATGTCAAATCAACACTTGATGAACTTGTCACCTTACCTATGAGACGACCCGAGCTTTTTTCACATGGCAATTTGTTAAGAGTAAGTTCACTTCATTATAATTATTTTCTTGTTTTTATGTCAGTAGGGTTCACCATCTTCTGGTTGCACTTAACAATGTTCTTAGATCTTTTTCAAGCAATCATTATGACATCTTTTCTTTTTTTCTTTGTTTCTTTTTTCTCTTCTTGTCACACCCCAAAAATAATAACTATCTTAAGGATGTAAATCCCGCCACGTGTACTTGATTTCAAGTACACGAAAGGCTTAATTAATTAAGAAGAAATAGATATCTGGATTTACTTATTATACTTAACTTTAAGGAAAAGCACACACATTGAACACACAATACATGAACAACCAACAAATATATATATATAATCCAGGGCCGGTACAAAGTTTCACGGCAGAAGTAAAATGAAATAAAATACATATGGGAGAGGACGATCCCATCAAAGGACGTGGGAACGACCTCACTAACCTACTACAAACTATTCTTAACAAGAGAAGATAAAATAAACAAGGGTTCGATCACAAAACGAAGGACGCCTGGATGTACCATCCTACGCTCTTCTCTACACATCAAGTGACTCCTGCTCCTTACCTGGACCCCACAACCAACCGTGGAATGTGAGTAAATTATAAAAATTTACTCAGTGTGGATTAGGTCCAGCCTTTGGGATTATATCCGATTCAAGGTTGGACCAATCACATTTATTGAGATTAACTATATCAATTTACTACACCTGACTTGTGTTTTGTTTAACCATTATTCAATTCAAATAAATATTTAAATCTATCCAAAGAGACGATACGAGAAAGAAACCCCAAAATATTTATGAAAAATAGTAATATACAATAATTAATATGAGGAAATATCAAGCTCCCAGTCAAATGAACGGATCATGAAATTTTTGAAAGGACCCGGGTGTAGGACTTCAGGATTCGCCCCCTTAAACGGGTCTAGTATGTCAGCCGCCAAATCTAAGGGTATCGTTAGATGGGTCTAGTATATCAGCCACCAATCTAACTTAATTTTGAGTTTCCAGAACGAAACACCCTGGTAAAAATAGAGCGGTTATAAAAGCACACACTCGATCAAAAGCGAACCGAGAAGCCTACCTTACAAAAAAGAAAATAATAAACATAAACTCTCAGTCTCAGCCGTCATACGAAAATAGGAACCGACTACCCGTTTGAGTAACAATAATAAAGGGAACTCCCTGTACCAACCAGGGGCCAAAGGAGAAAGTCCTTCGAATATTAGGACATCTCGAAACATCGGCTAAATAGAAATATATAAGAACGAAATAGCTCCAATACTCCACATATGACACGCATACTCTACACTGAGAAACCGAACCTTAATCACTTAAGGATGAAGTATTATAATACATATACTAATAAGGATCTTTGAAAATGAAACTCTCAAACTGGCACTACGCGCCATCAAGTGATGATCACGTTTGATGAGCATCAGCCGAATGTTTATGAAGACATCCCGACGGGAGAATCCCACGGGCGTTTAGCCTACGTACGTAATCCACCCGTCACAATGCCCTCACGCCACACATCCAGCTAGTGATCACCGACCCGACTCTCATCACTCCCGACGAGAATACAGATAATATATTGTTTATATACGCATCTACCTATAAGTAGCTAATAGTCTAATACTATCCGTATATCGGATCTTATATGCAACATGACATGCATATGACATGAAATGCAGATTTGTCTCAATAGTTGGTGCAGTTACCGGTATGCAATTATGACAATTCAAGTCCTACGGGCCTGATTTGTTATTGTTGGTAATTTGGTACTGCAATTCAATTTAGGTAAGACTGGTAGGTCCTAATTAAAAGAGAAAGGAATATAATCCCAGGAATCCACACCTGGAATGAAGCACTAGCTACTCTATCGAAGGATCTGCTACGTCCGTGCTGACCTCAACGTCCTATACAGCAGTATGGGTCTCATCCCCTGCATGTGGGTCCGAGTCTACTAAATCTCCTATTTATTTATTTCGAGTATTATTTAGTTAGTAGAAGGATTATTTCTGAAAGTAAATTACATGAAAGGTGCAAGCGTTTGAGACGTCCTTGATGCTCCTAATATAATTTACTTAATAGTTTCACTTAGTCAAATCTCGCGTGCAGTGTCCGTACTGCACGGCGAGTGTGTGTCCAACTCACATCTTCGTATTCAATTTAAGTGTTATTTTATAATGTGCTACTGTTCCCATTACTTAATGTGACGTCAGGACGAAAATGTACAGAATATAAATAAAACACAACACGATGAAAGCATGTTATAAATTCAATCACTTTTAGTTGGACTTTTATTTGAAACAAATTAAGGAAGAAAATAAACTATTCGTCTATTAATCGATGCGTATTAAATATTGTGCTTATAAAGGAATTTATCGATATATATTATCGGATTTGACTATTCGTTTAATATATATAATTAAGTGTGCATTAAACGTATAGTATTTAGATGTTACTTATATTCAATTATGTGTATCTTATTTATTTATAATATAGAGAAATAAATATATATATATATATATATATATATAGAACTGGGCTATGGTGTTTGATCAAGCACCAAGGAATCGGTGCTTGATCATCAAATCACACAAACGAATGATTAGAATTTCGATTTATCTTGCTCAATAATTTCTTTATAACAAAATCTTTTGGGATACCAAAATTTTCTATTTTTAGAATTTTGTAAGTATTTATTTTCGATTTTTTAAAATGACTAAAAAATAGTAGTAAAAATAATCAATGTCTATACATAAAATTGGTCATTTTCAAAAATCCAAAACAAATACTTACAAGATTCAAAAAATAGAAAATTTTGGTATTTCACAAGATTTTGATACAAAGAAATTATTGAGAATGATAAATCGAAATTTTAACTCTCCGTTTGTGAGATTTGATGATCAAGCACCGACTCCTTGGTGCTTGATCAAGCTCCATAGCTCAGTTATATATATATATATATATATATATATATATATATATATATATTTATGCTTAGACTACCACTTAGTCACACTTACGTTCGTGTGTTGTACGCAATTGATCATAGTATGTGATATAGAGAAATTGATCAATATATATTATTATATATATAAATAATCTTAGTCCAATTTTGTTGATGGTGATTCGGATGTACTATATTAGATATATATATATATATATATATATATATATATATATATATATGTTCATATATGTTCATATATAAATATATATGTATAGACGTATATTCCTATATATATATACTTATATACATACATTTATATATGAAATTTATTATATAGTTATTTGGTTATTTTGTATATGTATATATATATATCAAGTTTAGTTACTTGACTTATTCGTTACATATTACTATAGGTCAAATTGTCCTTTATCATGTGCGTGGTCGTACCTGACTATCTACTTCATTTATATAGCTAACTCGTTTTATTCATTATAGTAATTGTGATACATATAGTCTAGAAGAAAATATATAAGAAACACAATGAAACACAAGTTGATTTATTTTAATTATTTTCTGTTTGTTTGTGTTAATCCTGTGAGATCGAAAGCCCGAGACTCATACGTCATTGCCGTAGCTCTCGCTGCATGAACTTATAATCGTCATTTCCCAATTAATACCTTTCTTGATCATTTTTATTCGGGTCTATGGGTCTATCATAACTGTTAGACTTAAAATGGGCCGAGCCACTATTTTGTAGCATTTATTTATATACCAATCTCGGCCCAAATAGAGCCTAAGCCCAAAATAAACCTAAATTTATAATAGTTTATCTGTTCTTTTAAATTTAAATCGACAAGGACCAGAGGCCAGTGGGCCAAAGGCCTATTGCTATTTAATTTCCAACAAGGGTCCAGTGGGCCTGTAGGGCCCAAAGGCCCTATATTTTTATTTAATTCAATTAATTTCATTTTGTTATTGGTCCATTTAATATATATAAGGCCTTATATCGAACCTCACTGGGCCCAACTCACTCACGCTGCTCAACAAAGAAAGAACAGCAGCAAGGGACCAAACCATAACACAGCAAGGCAGATACTGGCACTGGTTACACCAGTACCTATATGCCTAGGTGTCAGAATAATAGGGGCTGGTGAATGGGTCTTGCCAGAAACCAAATAGCACAAAGAGAATCTCGAATTCATAATCGATCAACATGCACAGCATGTGTTCAAGAATAACAAGGTCCAATAACACAGGTACCCCCATATGCTAGTAACAATTGTCAATCCAACCCGTTTTGCTTCCAGCTACATTCACTGTTACGAGTCCGGTTTCTGGTTGAACCGGTAAACCAACAAGCAAGGCACGAATAATGTCAAAATCGAACATGCAAGCATACAATCACACAAATCCTCAGTATTTAGGGCATAAATCAGGTAGTTCACAAACAGTCCGGGCAAGTTAAGGTGATGTCAGTAACTGCCCTAGCTCAAATCACAGAGACAACAGACAAGAACCCCGCATAAACATACGTGCAAACATCACAGATCAAGTCAAGCAACCGACACAAGCAACAACAAAGAATACAACACAGAGAACACGAAGAACAACAAAGAAAATTCGCATCTAAGGTGTTATTGTGTTTACCAGTAAAAGGAAATAACGCGAGCCACGATCAGTACATCACTCGTGCACCACCACCCTCACTGTTGCGTTAATACCTCCCTTCTGCCACTAATACTTTCGAACTCCCTTTTCTGTGCTTATGGAGTATTTAATCGATTCTCAACACATGAGTTTTACAAACGAACAAGAGAAGGCCTGAGGGGAGAGCGACCCTTTTATAGGTAGTGAAAGTCTAAAGGGCCGGGCCTAGAGGGGCCTACGAAAGGGCCGGGTCTAAAGAGGGCTTAATAGGGGCCGGGTAATAAGGGCTTTGTTCTAAGAAAATAGGCCCGGCCCCTCTAAGGCCCGGCCCTTATCAGGCCCCTAGGGCTGCAGAGGGCCGGATAAGGGCCGGATCAGGGCCGGGTAATAAGGGCTTTGGTCTCATTTTTTATTTTTTTTAATTATGAAAGGATTGATAAGGGTCTGAGGGGCTGGAGTGGGTAAGGGTTGCAGAGGGCCGGATCAGGGCCGGAGGGGTCGGGGCTTGAAAGGGCCGGGTCAATAGGGGCCTATATTTTTTGAACGAATCCGGCCCTTCTAAGGCTCGGCCCTTATAAGGCCCGGCCCTTTCAAAATCTTATTAAGGGCCGGATCAGGGCCGGGTCTGACAGGGGCTTTACAGGGGCCGGGCCAAGGGCTAGGGGCTTATGGCATATCTCTATTTATAGGCAGGGAGGTATGGCTGTCGGGTGGGGCGCCTTCGAGTAACCGTACCACGAACTCGAGTGTTCGGTGCCAAAAGTCATAGAGAGAATCGAGTGCATCTTTCGCATTAATGGCGAAATGTTGCTCAACAGTGAGTTAGGGAGAGAAGATGAGCGTTTCCTTGAGGCTCGAGGGAACAAAGGAGGACAGCAAGAGAGTCGAGAGGTGACAGCAGGGGCAAGAGAGAAGAAAACTTGAGAGAGAGAGAGAAGAACATAGATGAGAGAGGAGAGCAGAGAGGCATTTAGTTCGTCGGGTGGGTGAGAGAAAGAGGGGAGTGAGGAGACAGGTGACCGGGTAAAAGAAAGAAAGAGAGATAGAGTAGGTGGGCGGCAGAGGAGAGAGGAAGAAAGAGTGAGAGAAGACAGGATTGAAGTGAAAATGGGAGAGGGGACAGAGAGAGGGGTGCCTCGAAAAGAGGCGAACACATGGGAGTTCTTCGAGGCATCCCAGGATTGGATGTGACGCCAATCCTGGGACTTCCCTAACCCGACTTGTTCCCATGTAATAAAGGTACCATATTGAACCCGTTTTCATAAATGGCTACATAATGGCGTTATTTGGGATCTAGAGGAGACCGACAAAGCCTCGAGCTCTCCGTCTGTCAGTGCAGAAGGCTCCCCTGTGTACGTTATTTTGTGACCGTTTGTGTTGTTCATTACTGCGTGCTTAGAAACGACCCGAATGGGTCAGGGTTGTTGCAACACGTGTTGATATGAGTTTCAGGGTCTTATTTAATAGTCGTTTAGATGGATTGAGGATCACTTGTGCAGCTTTTGATGTTGCAATACCTGGTAACTTAAAACGAGTCGTGTGTCTCGTCACATGATTCCAGGGATTTATTTTTATTTGTCAAGCTTATTTATATAGGTTTATTAATAATAAGGATTAGTGATAAATGACTTAAGAATTTCATTATACGAGTTTCTTGTCTTACATCTTCTTAATCATTTTAGTTGTGGTGTTTAATTGTATACAAAATTCGAAATTGAAAATTCGTTTAATATGTATAATTATTCGTATAACTGGTGCACGACTCTTTATTTAACGGAGTTAAATTTATGCTACTAACTTTGAGGAAATAGGTGTATTTAAAAATTTTAAATATTAAAACTTATATAATTGAATTAAGATTTTGATTTAAGGATAAATTTTATCATTAACAAGATAATTATTTACTAATGTAATTATCAAAATGGCGGGTTTCACATTTCTTTTTCCATTTTTGCCTTCAGCCATGCAAAGAAATTTTGTTGTTTGGACCGCCTGGAATTCGGAAAACACTTCTGGCAAAGCACTCGCAATAGAAGGGCTAACTTCATTAGCATTACTGGATCCACACTCACATCAAAGGTGATAGACATAAGGTCCTTCGACCAATTTTTGTTGTACTACTTGGAGCTTCATTGTTAAAAATGTTTCCGTTATTTGATCTTTCTCGCTTTCTTTTTCACTTGAACAGTGGTTTGGAGATGCAGAAAAACTTACCAAGGCACTTTTCTCCTTTGCTAGTAGGCTAGCCCCTGTTATAATTTTTGTTGATGAGGTAAATTTGCAAATGGACCCAAATACTATAATTTTGAATTTCAGTTTATCATTTTACTTTTTGTATTGTAGGTTGACAGTTTACTTGGTGCCAGAGGTGGTGACTTCGAGCATGAGGCAACAAGACGAATGAGAAATGAATTCATGGCAGCTTGGGATGGGTTGAGATCAAAAGATACTCAAAGGATTCGTATTATGGCAGCCACTAATCGCCCCTTTGACCTTGACGATGCTGTCATTCGTAGGTTACCTAGAAGGTTTATTTGAGAATGGTTTATTATTAGATTGTGTACATATCCTGTATAATTCAATACAGCTCTTTGAAGGAGCAGTTTTGCTGATTTTGTTTTCTATGTATATTTCAATTTTATTTTTAATATGTAGGGTATATGTGGACCTTCCAGATGCAAAAAATAGGATGAAAATCCTACAAATATTTCTCTCAAAAGAGAACCTTGCTTCCAATTTTAATTATGAGCAGCTAGCCAATGCCACTGAAGGGTACTATGGGAGTGACTTGAAGGTAGTGCATAACTCCCAAGTGTCTATCACAAATTGACTACTATTTTTCTTTTTTCTTTTTCTTCTTTTGCTAGGTTTTGTTTTTTGTGGTCATGTACTTATCGAATTGAATGTAACCTTCAATGTAGAATCATTGTATTGTTGTTGCATACAGACCTGTTCAAGAACTCCTAGAGGAAGAAAAGAAGGCAGTAAGCTTCCTTGCACTTTCTTTTGTGGCACTTCTATTCTAGGATTACACAATCGTGCAGCTAACAAAGAACCCTTTAAATTAGGGTGGTGTGACTAATGCAAACTTATTCGGTCCCTAAACCTGGAGGACTTCATCGAAGCTAAGGCAAAGGTATGATTTATCTATCCTGGGCACTTTTCTCTGTTCATACGTAGTTTCCTTATCTTCCTGTTGCAAATCGTAATTTCTTCGTTCACAAAAGAACTTGCTCCGCCTATGTAGTTTTTTATAAGACTGTCCCAAGCCAAGAAAATGAGGATTGTGATAGACTTGACAACCACTATAAAAATTCAACTATTTCTAGCCTACTCCAACCTGCTTGGGACTCCAGAGGCTTTGTTGTTGTTGTGAGAAATTTTCTCCATTTTTATATATTTTCTTTGTACTTGTATCAATTTCACTTAATTTTGGTATGAAGGTGAGTCCCTCTGTTGTCTATGATGCAACTAGCATGAATGAACTTCGAAAATTGAGCGATCAATACGGTGAAGGTGGTAGCAGAAGACATACACCATTTGGATTTGTCAACTAACCTATTTAACATCAATGTCATGCTGTATCAAGTGTTGTAGTATTATGTAATATCCGCGAGCTGTCTAGGATATAGAAAACGATAGCCTTGTTTTATTATCCCTTTTTTGTTAGTGTTGGTGTCCTAGACCCAAATCATATGTTTGATTATTTAGTTTATTAGTGAATGATTATATCATTATGTTCCTTGAGTTATTATATTTTGTGGATTATCTGGATTGATGACCTGGATTGTAGAATTTCACCAATGAAATAAATATAATTACTCTTAAAAGTCTTTGATCTTGGTAATTAGCAAGGAACACTAATTCACCAATATAAGATCAGTGTGTCGGATTAGATGATGATCACATTCTACATATCATATTAAAAAGAGTTGTCAATGCTAATCGCACAGGTGTATACATTGGGATGTATAGCACTAGACAGACCCAAAAATGAAATATCACGTGGATTGTGTTACGTGTCATTGATATTTCATTTGTGTCATGAATTCTAGGGTTGAGATGTTTATATTTCCTACATGAGAAATATACATCGTTGGTACTGTCCAACGCTTACTTTAACTATGAGTTATATAGACAGTTACTGCAATGTGTATAACATGTGCGGAGGAACTATACGAATCAAGATACCATTGTCCTCTATATATAATATAGATGATGATATCTCTGGACCCCTTGATAAAGTTTGTATTATGTGCATGCAATATGATTATATGTTAATCATATCATAATTAAACTTTAGAAAATCAAGAAAGAATAATTAGCAAGGATGACACATTCCTACCTTGCAATTATTTTGATATCATGAGACAAGAAATTGACACAATAATAATTTAATATTACATGATCATGATTTTGCATTGTGTGTTTTCATCTACATCATTTGGGTAATCAATATACCATGGTTAGTTGTATCATTGATTTATGAAATTAAAATGTTTAGTTTCATTGCCATAATGATGGGATCCCATAGGGTCACACCATATGAAAGATTAAAAGAAAATGTTGTAAAATAATCTTAGTAATATTTAAAGTATGTGTGACATATTTTAAATGACTTTTGACACATGAGAGATGCATATAAATTAACATTGGATATTAATTTATATGTTGGCCTTTAAATATATGGAATTGTGGACTTAATTAACTATTAATATGATTAATGTATTTAAGCCCAAAGCTCAAATATAGGCCATAAAATTTCTGGGGAGAATTGATTAATAATGATATAATTAAAGGAATATTGAAGTATATCATTAAACCTAATCAATTTCCATTAAAGAGGAGAGAAAATTTTGGACAGTTTTTGAGGTAACTTTAAACAGGATTTTTAAAGGGAAAACCTCAACCATTCTGAACGTATGACCTATCAAAATTGAAGCCCTTTGAGTCTAGAATCCAATGGTTCAAGGTTCATGTCGTTTGGAGTTACCTACAGAGAGTTATGACAGATTTAATACCCAAAGGTCAGAATTTCAGCTTAGAACTTCTTGGCTGAAATTTGTCTCTCTCTCTCACTCTCCCAATTTTTCTCTCATGTGTCGAGACAAAACTCCTTCAAAACTTCTGAATTTTTGAAGAAGGTTTTGAAACTAGGATTAAGGTACCATTTGTTGTTCTCTTACTAGCCTTAGAGATACAAGTGTTTCTTTAATCTTTCGGTGGATACCTAAGGAGGCTCGACGGTTGACGAGCTAAGCACAACCATCGAAACAAGGCATAGGAAATAAGAAGTAAACAACCCTACTCGATTTGATTTGGAGATCAAATCATAAGGTATAATATTATTCCCTAATTATTTAGGCAAATAAATATTGTCTTCACACTTATAATAGCTAGATCATTTGTTTTGAGATGAATAAAATTTTGTTTTATTCCTTGATTTCGAAGCATCAAAACTTTCATTTTTATTTTTTAGCTAAATTTTCCTGTGTTTTCAGCTCCGATTTTTTTAATTTGAAATAGAAATTAAATTAATTATAAATAGACAGAAAAAATATTTGAGAAGCTCGATAAATAGAAAAGTTATATGTTGTCAACACCAACCATTTGATTTAATCAAACAATTGTTGCAAACGAGTTGTTTAATCATGAATTTGCCAAATGGCACATTTTCATTTCTTTTGAATTTTTATTATTATTAATAAAAATATTAATAATTTAATTCATGAGTTGGGTTATATTTTAAATATTTTTTTGTAACAATTTTTGTTATTTTTGTCGGGATCATAATTAGTTTTTTTTATTGTCACAAGTCATCGAGTTGTAGATATGTAAGTTTACTTTCATCGCGTGAAGTCTGATTTGTGATCAGAGAAATGAAAGATTCAAAATTGATTCGGATGCAAATTCATGATAAAATATTATTAATTAAGACAATTGAAAATAGAGTTAAATTTGAGATACACATTTCTTCAATTTTAAATCAAATTCGACGCGATGAAAGTAGACTTGGATATCTACAGTTCGATAGCTTACGATGATAAAAGTAAATCAGACTCAATGCGTCATGAGTCTAGATGTAACTAATATTTTTTTATCGTTGCAAGTTATCGAACTGTAGATATTTGATTTTATTTTCACAGCATCGAGTCTGATTTGTGATCAGAGAAACGAGCGATTCAAAATTGATTCTGATACAAACTCTTGATAAAATATTACTAATTAAGATATAAGTTGAAGATGAAGCCAAATTTGAAATGCACGTTCCTCCAATCGCAAACCAGACTCGACGCGATGAAAGTATACTCGAATATCTAGAATTCCACAACTTACGATAATAAAAAGAATTAATTATGATCTCGACGAGTGTAGTTGAAGTTGTTAGAAAAAAAAATTTAAGTATGATTAGTATATTTTTTCTTACAAACTTCGACAGTCCGATTTGTGATCGGAGGAATGTGAATAAAAATTTGACTTCATATTCAACTTATGTCTTAATTAGTATTTTTTATTATGAGTTTGTGTCGGAATCAATTTTGAGTCGCTCGTTTCTCCGATCGCAAATCGACTCGACGCGATGAAAGTAGACTCGAATATCTACAGCTCGATGACTTGCGACGATAAAAAATTTAATTACGATCTCGATCAGTGTAGTCGAAGTTATTACGAAAAATTATCTAAATATAATCTAATTCATGAATTAAATTAATAATATTTTTATTAATAAAAATCAAAGTTCCTTGGGACGATTGCTTTTGCGGAAAAAAACAAAAACTAATTGGCCGGTGTTGTGAACACCGATCTTTGAATTTTCTCAAAAAGTCGGTGTTCACAAGTTCGATCTTTTCTATTTTTCGCACTTTTGCACCAATCTTTATTCTATTTATAATTTATTTATTTATTAAATTTCGTTCAGTTACTTGATTGATAAATTGGAAGGGAATTTCCGTATCGCATAAAAAGACCTTGGCATTTGCAAGGCATTGAGAACTCCACTACAGTGGGCCCCACTACAACACTACGTCTCAACCTTTGTTTTTGTACCGAGACAAGAAAAGACAAAGTTTGTTGTGACTTGTGAGCCATCTGGATCAACCTGGTTCATTCACTCATTCTTTTTTTTTTCTTTGTTTTTTTGTCTATTCGAAATGCCACTACTTCTCGTATTGTTATGTTTTAACGAACGTTTAAGGCGACTTGGTGCACGTAGTATTTGCTTGTGCGGAATTCACAAAAAAGTTGAATTATTTAGATATTATTGTACGCATTATTTTTTCTGTATTTTTATAAGAGATTGCTTTCACGATTTGTACATGTGACCTCATGATCACAATACGATATTTTTACCGTTGCGTCAATGCTTCCTTTTTTACGAACGTTTCAATACTTTATTTTAACTATACTCCAATTATTAGATCTAAGTCATTGAATGTGATAATGAAATCTTTCTCTAGATCGAATTTTACATAATTTTAAACTCTTTATTAATTTTTAGACAGTGAAAATTTTGTTCACCTAACAATTTATGAACTCTCCAATACAGAGCAAAATATTGAAACACTGATGATACTCTTACGTCCGTATCTCACGTTTTAAAGTTCAATTAACTCATCCAAAGTGTTGACTTCAAAATGAAATCTTCCTATCTCTAATAAGGTCGTTCACGTTTTTTCATCACACTTAAATTTTAAATAAGAAAATTTCAAACAATCGAACCAAATCGTTAAATGTGATCTCCAAATAGAAATCTCACTAGAGACCAACTTTCATTTTTTATATTTTTTTACTATTTTTAGAGAGGTATGAAATTTTGTTGATATACTAATTTCTGGACCATCCTATATGGATGATTTTGCATCCTTCTAAAAAATTGTAAAAATTTTCTAAAAAATGAAAAATTTGATTTATAATAAGATTTCAATATGGAGACCATATTGAATGATTTGAAACGACCGTTTGAATTTTAAAATTTAAAATTTGAAGGTGATGTTAAAATTTGAAGGTGATGAGAGGGGGGGGGGGGGGTGGAGATGAGCTGTCATGCTTCCTCATTCCATTTGCCTTTTACCTTTTGTAAGGACTCGTGTCGGACAGTGAAAAGGTCGTAGGAAACCTGGGACCGCTTACTGCGACGCGGTGAGGCGTCAACTAGGGTCGGATCGGATCGAACGACTCTGATGAGCTGAGGGTATTTTGGGAAATGAGAAGTCGGAGCGTGATGTGGCAAAGGAGTGGGCGGAAGCGGAATCAGCATGGCGGTTGTCAAAAGACTACTCGAAGGAAGCAAAACCCTTTCTGCTCTCTCACCTCAACGTTTCATTAACACGTTCTTCCTTCTCCTTATTTCTCTACGCTACTTAGGAATTGATCGGTACGCTCGTAGTTAATGGAGATGATAAGTGACATAAGAGCATTTTTATCTCTAAATTTTTTTAAATTTCTAAATAATTATCATATCAGTTTTAGAAATTAAATTTTTTTAATTTCTAAATCTTTAATTTCTAAAACTAAAAAATTAGAGTTTCTTAATTGTCAAGTCAGCAAATACTATCAATGCTGTAAGAGACCGATCGATTTTTATCAAATAATTAAGTCACGTCAGAGTTTATAAATTCTAAAACAAAGTTGTTAAATAAAAAATTCTGGAGAAAAATTGTTAAATAAGAAACTCGTCTATATTTCTGAAACTCATTTAAAAACTAGCACATCATATTAGAAATTTTAAGAGTTTCAAAAATGAAGATGCTCTAATATACAAAAAAAACTAGATATCCTAATCATGATTACGTCCTTGGCACTTTTTAATTGAATTGTTGAAAGGAGGAGAGAAACATGAATTGGCGAATTTTATACGTAAAATATTTACAAGGCCAGTATACAAGTGGTGTGATACTAATTTACTTATTAGAATAACAAATATAAAGAATAAAATTGTAATAATAATAATAATTTATTTTTATTCAAAATAATATTATAATAATTATTGTATTACTGAAAATCACCACAATAATAAAAAAAAATTAAATTACAGGTCCCATCGAGACATAACTTGGAAGAATATTTTATTTAGAAGTTTGATATCACATTATCATAAGTAGGGGTGTAAACGGATCGGATAATATCCGGTTTTATCCGGATCCGTATTCGAAAAATAACAAAAATTATTCGATTCGTATTCGTATCCGAAAATATCCGTATCCGAAAATTTAACGGATAAGGATACGGTTTGGCTATCATCTATCTCCGACCATTTAGCTATAATCTAATAACATCCGAAGTTATTGAAGATATCCGTATCCGATATTATCCGATTGTATCCGCATTCATAACCAAAAAATTCATATTCTATATATATTTTATTGAATTTTGTATGAAGATTACAAATCTAATTAATTTTATATATAATTTGTGTTTATGATCACATTTTTTTATAATTCATTGATGCATTTGGATAAACATATAGCAAATACGGATTATTTTTATTATCCGAATATTATTAGTTTCGTATCCGTATCCGTATCCGTATCCGTCCGATATTCGATCCGTATCTGATATCCGATTAATATCCGATCCGTATCCGAGACTATCCGAATTTGTATCCGTATCCGAAATTTTTTAACGGATAAGAATACAGTAAGACGATTATCCGTTTAGACCCCTAATCATAAGCCATTCAAAATCACTCTAACTTGAAATAAATTAGGCCGATTTTGAAGTAAAATTCTCGCTGAAATGTAATATTAAACTTTTAAAAATCGTTCAATTAGTTCTTATGATAATGTGATCACTTAACAATTTACTTCAAAAACGTTTAGTAAGACATGATTACTTAAAAAGTTAAAAAATGTTTAGTAAGACATATGATTATTCAAAAAGAAATGAAAATCTACAAAAAATGTTCTTTTTCAGAAAAAGAAAACAATTAAAGTTTAATAAAATAAAATAACTATTAAATAGCACTATTCTCGATATACATACATTTCATTCATATAAAATAAAACTAGTGGTATCGAATGTGTAGCCACTGAATCATACATGACACATGATTTCTCTTCAAAGATGCAAACCTATTTCTTTACAATAAATTAGTATGGTTCGGTTCATATAAAATGGTAGACTTTGTGTGTAGTCTCCTCAGAATATATATTAATTGTTGGTTAAGATTTTACTTTACAGTTCACCCATTTGTCATTTGCACCTAACATTAGAAAAATTGATGTCTTTTTTGACACGACCTTCAAGCCTTAAACCCAGTCATTGCATCTCCGTCAGCAATCCAACAATCCCTTAATATAATAGAAACCAAGTTCAATTCATGCTTTCATCTTTCATTTTAATAATGATACATCCATACCATACAAATACAATACTTGTTCACGAGTAGTTTTAGATCTGAATTCCCCCTCGTTGAATTTATTTTTGTCGTTTAAAAACTGAAGACCTGTAGAACTTTAAAGAATTAGATATCTGACTCAACTTCTAATATAAAAAAACCTTCAATAAAAACAAAACAAAAAAGAGATGAGTTTAACCGTTTAAGTACGTCTTTGATAATTTTTTCAGATTAAAGAAAAAGATTTTAAAATTGAGGGGGTAAATCTAGAAAAGTACACACATGAATAAAGAAAAGATTAAAGAGAGTCGAAGGCGAGCACTGGGTTAATGATCACAATATTTAGTTTTTTATTAAAAAAATTCGTATTATTTTATCCCTGTTTTGCAAACTTTGTGTTTCCTCTTTCCTCTCTTCTCTCTCTCCTCGCTCCCCGCTCCCCGCCTCCACCTCCCCTCCCCAGTCTAGGGTTTCTCTCCTCTAGGGTTTCGCTGATTTGGGATCAGAGCTTCTTCTCTCAACCCGATTGGTCTCTTCTCTGCGACCAGCCCTGTTCTAGAGTTCCGGTTGCATGGGTTAGCTCAGGCACCGCATGCTTGGAAGTTAGATGGCATTGGGAGATATGATGATTTCAAGGTTGTCTCAGCCACCGCCTCCGTCCGTGGTGACTGTGGCAGAGCCTCCGGTGCTAGGCGGAGGAGGCGTAGCAGGGGATGATGGGCCTGAAACCAGCATGACGTACTTGCCTCAGACTGTGGTGCTTTGTGAATTGAGGCATGACGGGTTCGAAGATGGCACTCAGAATCAAGCTGGACCGTCGGATGAGGGTCTGGTCTCAAAATGGCGGCTTAAAGATCGGGTATGTAAATCACACGGCTTTTTTTTGTTCTTGTAGTTTTGATAGATAGATCCTGACGAATTCATTTCGGTTGATTCATTTTATACATTTTGGGAAATGAATGGGTTCTAGAGAAATGCTCTACAAAAGAAGTGGAAGCTTAGTATTTCTAAGTTGCCACGAGTTAATTAGCTGAAAACTATGCTATTAGTTTCCAGTTGGTCACTTCAAGTTTTTGTGTTGCAAAAGTTTGTAAATTGTGGTATTATAGCCCACATAGTGTGGAGAAGCTGAAAGGGGAGAGAGATGAAGATGTAATTTGACAAATGCTTAATGATTTCATTAATTCTGACAAATGCTTTACATGTTCTTAAATAGACCTTGAGTCTGTTCTAATTACATTCAGCAATAAATCAGCTAACTAACTTGATATACAATGAATCTGTGTCAAGTAATGTTCTTGAATTCCTATGAAGCTCTGATCGTCTGTGCTTTACTTCCTTGTAACCACTGTGTTGTTTGCTGCAATGTTCTTATACGTTAATACGCCCCCTCAAGCTGAATTGATCTGAATCACATTCAGCTTGCCTCTTAAAAACTGAAACTGCAGCAGTGGAAGAGGTTTTGTCATGCAATCAGCTAATTGGTCTTTAGAACAAACGAATTTCACCAGTAAGTCATTGGAAACAACTCTTTCACGAACAAAATGATAATCGATGGCAATGTGTTTAGTTCGGGCATGGAATTGAGGATTAGAAGCAAGAAATGTGGCGCCTATGTTGTCACACCAGAGGATAGGCTTGTAAGGTTGTTGAATGCCGATATCTTGGAGAATGTTTTCAAGCCACATAACCTCTTGAGTACATAATGCTAAGCTTCGGGACTCGGCCTCAGTACTCGATCTGGAAACCGTTGGTTGCTTTTTAGCACACCAAGATACGAGATTTTTTCCCAAATACACAATACCCTGAAGTAGACCATCTGTCATCATAATTTCCTGCCCAGTCTGAGTCAGAGTAAGAGTTAATTCGAAGAGAGGTCTGTTTGTAGAATTGAAGACCCATGGTCAAGGGTTCCTGCCACATATCGTAGAATCCGTTTTGCTGCTATCCAGTGATCAACATCTTTGTTAAACAAGGTCTTGTAAGGGATTGAGTTCTTAGATGGCAACCGATTAATTAAGTACACTATGCTATTGAATATCTCATCCCAATACCTTGTAGGGATTGAAGAGTGAGATAGTGTTGCAAGTGACAGCTCTACAATGTGGCGGTGTTTCCTCTCAGATGCACCATTCTGTTGAGGGGTATGGGGACAACTCGTTTGATGAACAATCTGAGGGAACTTTGCTGCAATGGGTTTATATTCTCCCCCACCGTCAGTTCTCAAAACTTTTATATTAGTGTTTAAAAGATTTTCCACTTGAGCTTAAATTTCAAATGCTTGAACCACATCACTTTTATTTTTCAGGAAATAGATCAAGTGAACCGGGAAAAATCATCAATGAATATCACATAGTATTTATAGCCTTTATATGATACAATAGGACTAGGACCCCAAAGATCACTATGAATCAATTCTAATGGAGAACTAGAAGAAGAAGAAGAAAGATTAAAAGGCAAAACATGTGCCTTGGCTTGTATGCAATGTTTACAAAAGGTGAATTGATTCCTAATACAAGACAATCTATTTGAATTTATAATTTTGAAGGTTGTAGTGGTGGAGGGATGCCCAAGTCTAGCATGCCATGTGGAAGAAGAAGCTCGGGAAGAAATAGAGGATGAAGAGTAGGTGTGAAGGGTTGTTGAGACTTGTGAAGTTGAAGAAGTTTGGTTGAAGGACATCACTCTGAATTTATAGAGGCCGTTGGAGCTAGTGATGTGAAGTGGAGGTGTCTTGATGAGGTGGTGATCCTTGATAAAACAAGAAGATGAATTGAAGTTAATGGATAGTGAAGGGTTATCAACAAGCAATTGAGATATGCTAATTAAATTTGTGGAAAATTTTGGAACACATAATACATTATTTAGTTTAATGTTGTAACTGCCAGCTTGAAGTATTTGAGAACCGATGTGAGAGATCTCAAGACCAAGCCCATTACCTAATTGAAGTGTATCAGCTCCTTTGTAAGAGAAGAAAGAGTTGAGGTTTTGAACATCATTGGTGACATGATGTGTTGCTCCAGAGTCGGCAACCCAGTTTGAAGAATCAGGAACTTGAGAGGATGTGTCAGACACATATGTGTTATATGCATTGTATTTGGGTGGTGGTCTCCAATCTGGGTCTTTATTGTATCTCTTATAGCATTTCTTGGTAAGATGTCCCATTCTTTGACAGATTTGGCAAGGGATTTTGATTTGCCCGGAAGCAATCAATGCTAGTACAAAGGGACTGAGAGTGTTTGATTTGATAGAACCATCACTGGTAAAATTGGGTTTGAAGACTGGATTATCAGAAGTTCTTGGGTAGGGGTTGTTGCTGTTTGAGTTATTTGGTTGTCGATTTTGGCGGTTTTTGTTGTTGTAGTGAGGTTTCCCAGCAAGAAAGGCTGACGGGTTGGAATCAGTGTTGATAGGTATCGATGATTCATGACTGAGTAGCAAATCGCGCAAGTCAGAGAACGAAAAAGAAGAGTGACACCTCACTGTTAGAAGAGCAGCCTTGATGGAATTGAATTCATTACCCAATCCATTTATTGCTGAAGTGACCAGGTCTTCTTTTGGTACAGGATTGCCTATGAAGGACAATTCATCAGAAATCTTTCGAATCTTCAACAGATAATCTATACAGTTTAGATCTCCTTTAGAGACTGTTTGAAGTTGCCGTTTGAGATCTTGAAGTCTTGCTCTGGATGAAGTTGAGAAATAATTCTCAATTGCTTGCCAAAGGTCTCGGCATGTGGGAGAGGTCATGACCTGAGCCAGAATGCTATCTGATAGTGACGATAGAATCCAAGCATTCAAGAGTTTGTCTTGACGCTTCCATACAAGAAAAGCAGGGTTCAAGATCGTTTCCCCCTTTGAATTGCATGTTGTAGGGTCCGGAGGAGAGTTGTAGAGGAAAGATTCAAGGTCGTGACCTTCAATTATCAGCTGAATTTGATTTTTCCAAGAGAGGAAATTGGAATCTGTTAGTTTGCTGGGAACTGTGACATTGACATGAACTATTTGCTCGAGAGAAGATGGATTTGTCGTAGCGGAAGCATTGGAATTGTTTGGAGAGCTCGCCATGGATGGATGAAGATTGAGAGATGATTGGGGAAGAAGGATCGAGAGAGAAGTTGCTGTTAAGCGTATGGCTCTGATATCATGAAAGGGGAGAGAGATGAAGATGTAATTTGACAAATGCTTAATGATTTCATTAATTCTGACAAATGCTTTACATGTCCTTAAATAGACCTTGAGTCTGTTCTAATTACATTCAGCAATAAATCGGGTCCGAATCTGCTGCTCGTAAATCCCTGCTTGCTTCCCTGCTTGTCTTCGATCCGACCGCTCGATCGCCACGGACGGCTGTGATTGGATTCAGGGGGAAGATGTTTTGACCGTTAGATGAGTTTTGAACGGTCCAGATCGAAACAAGCAGGGAAGCAAGCAGGGATTTACGAGCAGGAGATCCGGTTCCCAATAAATCAGCTAACTAACTTGATATACAATGAATCTGTGTCAAGTAATGTTCTTGAATTCCTATGAAGCTCTGATCGTCTGTGCTTTACTTCCTTGTAACCACTGTGTTGTTTGCTACAATGTTCTTATACGTTAATAGAAGCAACCAATGAAAATATATCTTTTTGGTTTTTTGTTAACCAAAGATGAGATTGATTGATGTCTATGAGTACAAATAGTATGCTAATTGGGTCTTCAATGGTTCCATTTCTTGAGTGCATCAGTTATGTATCAAAGTGTTTTTTCCTTTATTTTGTGTAAGTTGGTGCATTCCTAGTGGCATATACGATTTAAAACCACCATGATGCTAATATTTTCACGCAATTTCAGTGACATTTTTTTTTTAAAGAAAATCAAAACTAAGGGAGAAATAAAAGCAAAAGAAGCTCAAGTATCATTGGAGCTTTTAGCATCAGATATGTCACAAATAGTAAATTAACTAGGAGATGTCAAAATGAAGCATATAAAAATCAGACTGCCATAGCATCAGGGTACCCTATGTTCTGTACCATTATTTTGTCGGCATCCAATATGATGCAGATCCTAGATTCTAGTTTCGATTTTCACAACTTCTGATGCAAATGCTTTCCCATTGGCAATTTGTTTTCTAGGCGTTTATGTAAATTTGACCCATGTTACTCTGTCAGTTGAGTGACCGGAATATGCTGCTTGATTTATAAGCCGTTGGTCCCACAACACTGTTGGAAGGCTGCTATCAGGAGATTTCAGTTTGATAGGGTACATTGATTAATGCAAACAAAATTTGGGGGCAATTAGCTCATATAAGTTATGTTTTGTTGAATTCTTTTACAGATGAAAACGGGTTGTGTGGCATTGGTGCTATGTTTGAATATAAGCGTGGACCCACCAGATGTTATAAAAATATCTCCATGTGCTCGAATGGAGTGCTGGATAGGTAATTCCATATCTTGTTTCTAGGATAATTTATTATTATTTTTTTCAATTTTGGTACCTTCTAGTTGAAGTGTGGCACAAATGATGAGGGACATACAATATAGGAGAGAAAATTGACAGATTAAGTGGATATTGTCAGTACTGGAGCTTTATGTCCGGTGCTGTAATTTGAAATGGTGTAATGCTTATAAGAGGCACAATAGAAAGTATGAACGGAGATCCATTGGGATTGTGAACTTATGATTTTAATGTATATTGATTTTGAAATTAGATCCATTTTCGATGGCTCCTCCGAAAGCTCTTGAAAGCATTGGAAAAGCCTTGCATAATCAATATGAGAGGTGGCAACCTAAGGTAAGCAATATTCTTGTGTTCTGTTCTACTTTCTTTCGGCGTTGTCATGCAACAGATCCTTGAAAGCACAAATCTGTATCATTTAGTGTGCCAAATTATGAGGAATTCTATTTCATTTTACCGCATTTTTTTGTGCATTTTATTTCTCTCCAGTTCTTTTGTGCATATTTTGTCCATGCTGCTGAAAATTATATATTTCTTGGTTCCTGGAGTTCATGAATAAGACAGGCAATTGGAATGATATGGACAAGATACTTTTGTTGGAAGATGAATTTCCTATAAATGCATTTAATATTGTAACCCCCTGTCAGGCACGATATAAGCTCCAACCTGATCCAACTGTGGAGGAGGTCAAGAAACTCTGTACCGCATGTCGAAAATATGCCAGAACAGAAAGGGTTCTATTTCACTACAATGGCCATGGTGTTCCCAAACCAACAACCAATCGAGAAATTTGGGTCTTTAATAAGAGTTATACACAGTACATTCCTCTGCCAATCAGTGATCTAGATTCATGGCTGAAAACACCGTCTATCTATGTGTTTGATTGTTCTGCTGCTGGATTAATTCTAAATGCTTTTGTAGAGGTGAATTGTTTTTTCCTCTTCTAACTTGTATTTCATGGTTAACAGTTAGTGAAGTTTCCATTCTTCTAAAAGATAGATGTTTTCAGTTTTGTCGATCCTGCAGATATTTTGAACATGTTCTTATAGTTGAATACTGAGCACGGATTCACAAGAGGGATCCTGTACCCCAGCATTTGGTGTCATAATACCAGTTACCTACGGTGCAAAATTTTTGTTCAATGGACATGCATGCTACCATTGAAAATGTTCTGTACTGTGAAATCATATATAAAAAGTTGTTACATTGGGTGTTTTAGGATCAGAAAGTTGGAAAAATTCAATAGCTGTGGATAACTTCGAGCTACTGAATTTTCACCCTTTGATTCACCCCTTTGCTAGATATTTAGACCAAAATGGAACATATTGATCAAATTTAAATGGATTACATTTTGAGAGAGGGCATGCTGTGATCTGATTCTTTAATATGTGTTTTACAGAGCATTATACAAACCCTTTGTCTAACTTTCCAAAAGATCGTTACTCTTCTCTTAAAAAAAATCCGTTAAGTTACTTTGGATCGAGCTGAATTTCCTATCTGATGTAATTTGTACAGAGATTAAGCTTAGACGGTGGTTCCTCTGGTACTCCATCTCCTCAAAAGGATTGTATTATACTTGCTGCATGTGAGGCACATGAGAAATTGCCGCAGAGTGCGGAATTTCCTGCAGATGTGTTTACTGCTGCTTTGACTACACCTATCAAGATGGCCTTACACTGGTAGTCATGCTTTCTTATATCAAGATTCTATTTAACCAAGGACTGTTTTGTTCGTCAGCATTTGTTCCAGCTAATTTTGTGTGTGATGGCAGTCTTATGCCAATCTTGAGCTCTAATCATTTTATGGTAGTGATATTCCGCATATTCGTGTTTTGGTGGTTTTACTAGTCCACTCTTATATGCACAAAACACAAGTGCATTATCTCCAAACCACAATCCAACAACAATAGCAACAACAAAAAACCTTTAGTCCCAAACAAGTTGGGTAGGCTAGAGATGAAACCAGAATCCAGTTGCCTATAAATTTGGATTCCTGAGGCTGATTTTCTCTGTGAACAAACTACTGTTGTTTCTTTTTTGGCGGCATCTTATGTTATTGTAGCGTCTGATTAATTATTTTGAAGGTTTTGTGGTCGGTCCCTGCTTCGTGATTCCTTGAACCCTGCTCTGATTGACAAAATCCCTGGACGACAAAATGACCGAAAAACCCTTTTAGGCGAGCTCAATTGGATTTTTACTGCTATCACGGACACTATAGCTTGGAATGTTCTACCTCATGGTAATGTTGCAGCTTTTTTTCCGTCCTTTGGAAAACATCTATTCTTTCTTGGGTTGAAAATTGATAATGGAACAATAAAGGTGTGTTGTGGATGGTGCTAGAATAGCAACAACTCGGCTTAGCAACTATTTCGAAGTGCTATTTCATTTTTGGGTGAACAAGTAGCTATTTGGCAACATTGGGTTAGTGAGTTAACCTTGCTATTGTACTAACAACCTTTTGTTGGGTTAGCCACTATCTCAAATTCTTAGGTTAGTCTATAACCCTGTTAAACTACCCATTCATCCAAGCGCACCAAGTTTTATGCTGTATTAACAGTATGCTGTTCTTACTCAAGTTTTAAGACTTGTTCAGGTGCAAAATTAACAAGGAGCTGTCTTTTTTTTATTCTGTGTAGAACTTTTCCAGAGGCTATTCAGGCAAGATCTTCTTCTGGCTAGCCTTTTCCGTAACTTTTTGTTGGCAGAGAGGATCATGCGAACTGCTAATTGTTCGCCAATTTCGTACCCATTGCTTCCGCCTACTCACCAACATCATATGTGGTAAGTTTTTGAGCCGCCGCACTCACAACCAAACACAATAGATCACACATTCTTCTCTGTTAAAGTTTTAATGTTGCTAGGGATGCATGGGACATGGCTGCTGAAAACTGCCTGTCTAAATTACCACACTTGCTATCTGAGCCTAGTGCTGAGTTTCAGGTAACCCTTCTATCATAAATTATTGAGACAGATCAGGTTCTGAATCTTGTGTATTGGTATTTTTTTGCTGAATAATTGTTGTCTTTTTTTATCAGCCAAGTCCTTTTTTCACGGAACAATTGACGGCTTTTGAAGTGTGGCTTGATGATGGGTCTGAGCATAAGAAGCCGCCAGAACAGTTGCCTATAGTTCTTCAGGTAATTGATGACTTGAGAAAAAGCTTTTGTGAGATTCAAAATTTGGAAGAAAAGAAATTCATAATGTTGTTAAATCTTTAGTTACATCAGTTATTTTTGGTTGTCAGGTCTTGCTCAGCCAATCACATAGATTTCGGGCATTGGTACTCCTAGGTAGATTTCTTGACATGGGTCCTTGGGCCGTCGATAGGGTAAACGAGTGCTTTTTTCGCTTCTTATTTTCTATTTTGTTTCCTTTTTTTGTTGATGCAATGTTTCTCTTAGAAATTAGCATTTGATGCTGTTTATTGACTGTTGTGTTCATTTGTTGATCCTTATAGGCTTTGTCAGTAGGCATCTTCCCTTATGTTCTTAAGCTATTGCAAACAACTGCGATAGAGCTGCGTCAGATTCTTGTTTTCATATGGACCAAGATTCTTGCTCTTGACAAGGTACTTGTTGACTATTTTCCTATCCTTCTTCTACGTATCTTAAATGACCTCTGCAGATCAAATTATTTAGTGTTAATTTTCTTGAAGCCACATGCATTTTCCTGATCTCTTTATCTGCACAGCAGAAACCAACATCTCCCAACTGACATGGCTGGACTGAAGTCCATTATATTGAAGCTGACACTTTTTGCAGACATCTATCCAGGGGTGGATCCAGATTTTTTCAGGGTGGTTCAGAATTTAGGTTTTTTCCAGGGTGGTTTAAAATGATGCATATTTAAAAAAAATTCAAATTATAAGCATATTTTTTCAGAAAAAATCAATTACATGGTAAATTTTGATATTTTTTTCAGGGTGGTCAGCTGACCTACCTTGGCCCTTAGTCCCTTAGTGACTCCGCCACTGCATCTATCCACACCAAACCAACTAACATAAATGAAATTACTAAAACCACACTTGATCAATTTGTTCTGTTAGGCTCCAGTATGACCAGAACGGTCTGTTGTTAGGTACAATATTTCAATCGGTTAATACTATATGCTTATATTTTGACTTAATGTTGCTGAACAGTCATGTCAAGTGGATTTGGTGAAGGATGGGGGCCACACATACTTCATCCGCTTCCTTGACAGCCTGGATGCATACCCTGAACAGCGGGCCATGGCCGCCTTTGTACTGGCTGTTATAGTTGACGGACACAGGAAGGGGCAGGAGGCATGTATCCAGACGGGTCTCATGGAAATTTGCTTAAGACACCTTCAGATCTCACACACACACATGCCAGCTCATGCTCAAATGCACATGCATGACTCTCCACATACCGTGGGAACTGAGCCGCTGCTTCTTCAGTGGCTCTGCCTTTGCCTTGGAAAACTTTGGGAGGATTTCCCTGAGGCCCAACTGCTAGGGCTTCAATTCGATGCACCTGGCATAGTGGCTCCTCTTTTGACAGAATCACAACCAGAGGTACTCTGGTTTCTATTTTCCACTGTAAAGCTTTCTGTTTTCATGTGGGGCTGAATTCAATTTCTTGGAAATAGTGTTTGGATATGTGGCAATTTCATTTTCTTGATGTGGAAATTATTATTGTTGAACCCTGCGATTTATGAAGTTGTACTCTTCACAGAACTATAATGTAAGAAATATGATCTCAAAAGGCACGGATAACACATTTTTTGGCAACCTCCACTGTTCGCTGTTCATTAAAGTTTAGAGATGTTCGTAATAACCCTCCATGTATGTTTGGCTTCACAAAATTGAGAAAAGGACGAAAGTTTGTTCAAGTAATTAGGAATGAAGGTATGAATGACACCTACAATGTATTAGATGTAACCTGAAAAACATTTAGTGTTAGGAAAAGTTCAGCAATGTTAGCTAATTGGTGCTATTACAGTTAGATCGTATAAAGTAGGAAAAATTAGTTTTATGCCACTATAAAACTAGAAAATTGTCAAAATGTCACCCAAAAATTTGTCAAAATGCAATCTTATGGAAATGAATTCATTTCTACTCTATCCCAACTTGTTTGGGACGGAAGGCTCTGTTGTTGTTGTTGTTGTCACTATCGGCACTTGATCTCTATACAAAAAAGTAGCTGATAGTGACATCTTGACAAACTTTTTTTAGTGGCATTTTGACAATTTTGAAGTTTTGTAGTGGCAAAAAACCAAACGTCCCTATAAATTAACATTATATTTTACAATGCAAATAATATAGAAAGTATTGTGCGAGGTATAGTTTTATAATTTTCTGTTATATATTTTAATTTTAATGCATTCTTTGTAAGCCTTATCCCCAAAGAAAGGATATAAATTATAAAGTATAAACATGTATTGTGCCAGGATAAGGCACTTTCCATAGGTTGTTGGGCCCTTTGGCTCCGTCTTTGGCCTGTTCCTTGTGTGTTTTCTTAATGGGAGACTAGTGTTAATAGAACTAATGCCAAAGTTCATTTAATTTTGGAGAAACCACCTTCAGTTAACTCTTGATTTCCTTTGTCATGTCAGGTGAGAGCATCTGCAGTGTTTGCACTTGGGACCCTGCTGGATGTTGGGTTCACCTCATTTAGGGATGGTCAGGGACTTGATGAGGATTGTGACGATGATGATAAAATCAAAGCAGAGCTTAATATTGTTAAGAGCATCTTTCAAGTTGCTTCTGATGGTAGCCCACTGGTCAGAGCTGAGGTTGTTGCAGGTATAAACAATTAGGCTGTCAATTCATGACCATTAACTTCTGGGTTGTTGGTCAAGCCCTTCTGTTTAGGACTGCCTGTAGATTCATGGGTTGAGTGACTGGGATTTCTACACCCACTGGTGAGCTGGATCAGTTGGTACATGCTGTTGGGCTTGAAATTTCATCAGAGCTGTTTGAAAACATTTTTAGTGAATTAGATGGTTGAAGTTTCTAAAAGAAAAAATATACTATGTACCATAACTATCAGATTGCTTCGATTGGGTTTCATTTCTAGCCTACCCCAACTTGTTTGGGACTAAAGGCTTTGTTGTTGTTTGTTGCATAACTATCAGATTGCTTATACTTTATCAGACCTACATGCAGTTGATCTGACCTGCTCCATTTGACCCACTAACATTTCAATACTATCAACCTGTGCCAGATCCATCACTATTATTACACGGGTCTTTAGTAAGTCAAAAATCCATCTGATCACATGTAAGTAAAGACTTTTTAGTTCATAAATGGATTGGTCTGTTGTAAATCAGTCTTACAATATTCGTAACTGTTATGTTCATCCATGTTTTGCATATGGTAACAATTTAGATATGAATTTTCGGTATATCTGAAAGAGAGTTTGAAGACAGATTTTTGCTTTTTAGTCGAGCATTTTTTATTATTACTTGGACCAACCTATGTTTTCATAACTTTATTTGCTTCTCAGCTCTTGCACGTTTCGCAACTGCCCACAGCAAGCAGTTGAAATCAGTACCCCAGGAGTGCTGGAAGACCCAACAAAGCAGCCGGCTAACAGCACCTCCCTCCCTATCCAACCTTACTAGCTTCATACAGCCTGGCGGGAGTGCTGCTTTCCCCTGCCCCTCAGGCCCAGTTTTGCGAATTGGGAGTGACACCAGCAGTCGTGGTATCTCCATCAGTAGCCCTGTGATGAACAGCTCGCCTCAGTCGGATGGCTCATCGCAGCATTCTGACGCTGGATTAATATTAAAAGACAACAACAACAGTAACACTAGCAACGGGGTCATAAGCTATTCAGCTAGGTCACGGTCATTTGATATTGCAACTTATTCACAGTTTATCACAAAAATGATCTCCATGGCACGTGACCCTTCCCCTAGGATTGCGAGCTATGCTAGGAGAACTCTTTCTATGATTGGAATCGAGCCTGTGGTTTTAAAAGGTACGAGGTTTGGTGGGATGATACATGCAGGGGAGTCCTCAGCGCCGTCTTCGGCAAATTTGACTTTTGCGGGGTTGGCACGCTCAAATTCTTGGTTTGACGTGAATGCTGGTGTGTTGATTTGTTATTTTTTGATCTTCCTATTGTAATGTGCTTTTTCTTAGAACTTTAAAAGAATATTAATTCATTGTTCTGTCTAGCATGAGATTTTCATTTAATACTCAATCGAGTTTGATGGAACTGTAGATGCACAAGTAAAAGCACAAACAAAACCATATATATACATGCAAATACATAACATATTAAGTGATCTTGCAATTACTTAATTAGTATGTGTCTAGTCGCGTTGTAAGTGATCTCTTTTGGAAAGCTATTTAGTCATAACATGTTTGATTATTACAACTGACATCCATTAATAAAAAGAATATACTCGGCAGATTTCTGGTCTAGTTTATACCATTACTGGACTAAATCTGCATGAGATGATAATGGTATTCTCATGTTATCATCTCCTATGCTAAACATATTAACTATTTTACTTTGTATTTGTAGGCAATCTATCCATGAACTTTAGGACGCCTCCAGTCAGCCCTCCACAACAAAGCCATCTCTCAAGCCTGTGTCGTGTGTATTCTCTTGAGTTCCGATCATACCTTCAGAACTCTCCTGATGACAAACAAACTGGTTTACCTGAAGTGTCAGCTAGTGCTGGTGGATCAACTCCGACTTCCAAAAGCAACTTGGAGGCAACCAACAACATCCTGCCGGAGTTGACCATCTATAACTGGAGTTGTGGCCACTTCTCAAGGCCTCTATTGACAGGCAATGACGACAATGAGGAGGTGCTGGTACGACGGGAGGAGAGAGAAAGGGTCACTATGGATTGTATCAATAGATACCAGCACTCGTGTGAGTACTGATGATTCTTGTACTGTGCATGATTACCATACTTGGCTGGCACCTTGTACCAAGTATGGATTAAGGTATTCAACGGTCGTGAGTAGGGCTTGTTACCGACTGTTATATAGATTTTTCAGTTTTTAGATTTATAAAATAAGTTGCAGCAACTGACTCTTGGTATACTGGTTGGACAGTCCTTTCAGTAAATAGAAATCATATAATATTGACTTAGGTATGTGATTTACCTGCTATACAATACTTCATAAAAAATATGGCTAGTTCTCAACAACAGGTTACCAGATACATGAAAAATGGTTTGAATAATTATCATTGGAAGCAATGCTATAATAAACCTGTTTGTCTTTGTGCTCAGTTCTTTTAGTTCAGTTTGGCCTAGGAAATTCAACTTTGTTATCACTTTGATTACTTCTGTTTATTTTCTTAATCGATATTCAATTATGTTAAATTTTAGGTGCAAGCAAATTAAATAATCAAATAGCAAGCTGGGACACAAGGTTCGAATCGGGCACAAAGGCAATGTTGTTATTACCCTTTTCCCCTGTTGTAGTTGCTGCCGATGAAAATGAGATAATCAGGTGGCTTATTATTTTCTTTATCTATTGTTCGTCACGTTTCTTTGAATTTAACACAACTGATGTATTGGTTAGTTTAGAACTATAAAGGTTGTTTTGAATGGGATTTTGCAACAGAGTATGGAACTATGAAGATGCTCAAGAACTGAATAGCTTTGACAACCACCAGAACTCATCAGAAAAGGGCATTTCCAAACTCTGCCTTATCAATGAACTTGATGATAATTTACTCCTTGCTGGTTCAAGTGCGTTGTTGTCTCCTTTGCTTGCATATGCTTGATAAACTATTTGTTGGTTCAGATAATGATGATATCTTTTTCCTTGATGCAGATGATGGAAATGTACGTGTTTGGAAGAATTTCACAGTGAAAAGCAAACAGAAGCTTGTAACAGCTTTCTCCTCAGTTCCAGGCCAACATAAAAACCTAATTAGAAATGCAATTGTTGATTGGCAACAAAAGTCTGGTTACCTGGTATGGTCTATCATCACCTTTCTCCCTGTCCAATTATTTCTTCATGCTTTTTGTTTGGAGTAGATCTTCATTCTAGTGATGTCGAAATGTCTACTGATTTCATTTCACATTATTCCTTGGCTTGCTGATCTTAATTTATGCTTCCAAAATCCTTTACTCCAAATTTTCTGTTTTTCAGTTTGCAAATAGAACCTCTTTGATGTATAAAAGCATTTGTGTGCGTGACATAGTTGTTGAATCGTAAAATGTATCGTGTATCGGTGGATTTTGTATTGTATCGTGTATCGTATCGTTTCGTTCAGATAAGCTAAGCTATTTTTAAAATAACAAAAGGATTATAGTAATTAGTATGTAACAAAAAAGTCTAAATAACTAAAGAAACCATCTTAATTTTAAATATATTAATAATTGTCAGTTGATATCGATGTAAATTCCTTACATATTAAGGTTTATCGGGAGAAATAGCGACTCACTCTTGAGTTTCACTACTCGTATGGAACCGTAAGATACGTATCTATCACCCTTTGACTCGTATCGAACCGTAAGATACACATCGCGTATCGTATGATACTAACATCTATGGTACCTGATACTTGATACAGCACTTTGTATCCCTTCTATAATATTTTTTTCCCTCATGCCTTTTGGACGACTTCATTGTTGTACTGCTCGTGTTCTGAATCTGCTTCGTATCTTTCATTAGGAAATAAGTTTAATATACTTTTTTTTGAAGAAAGTAAGTTTAATATACTTGCGTTGTATGTAGTATGCTGCCGGTGGAGATACATCGTCTCTTCATGTCTGGGACCTTGAGAGGGAGCAACTGCTTAGCACCATTCCCTCTGTTACCGATAGTGGCGTCTCTGTGCTGGTAAGCTCGTTTAGGTAATTTTAGTACTTCAATTTTTTGAAACTGTATGTTTAGAATAGTAGATATATGACTTACTCTTGAGTTACACATGCTGCATGATGTTATAACTTGGGTTACTTTTACAGATCCAAAGGATTGTAAGCAAATATTGCAGTATCATTGGTGTTTTCTTATGTTTTGTGATTCTAATCTTTATTTTATTTTTTTTACCAGTCGGCCTCACATGTCCATGGAGGTCAATTTGCTGCTGGTTTCATGGATGGGTCTATAAGGATATTTGACATACGCAGTAGTCCCGATGTGTATGTCTCTGTATTTTCTGATATTATGTATTTAACTCGAATATTATTCCACGAAGAAGTAATTTCATTTGTTTTATTAATTCTTGATTTCTCCATCTTTCTTTTCTTTTAGGCCGATTTGTACAACAAAACCACACATTCAGAGATTGGAAAGAGTTGTAGGTATCGGGTTTCAACCTGGAATGGACTCATCTAAGGTAAATTTTTTTGAAACCATGATTTAAGTTTATGAATGTTATTAACCTTAATGATAATTATGTTCAAATTTTTGTAAATGTACCTTTCTATACATGGCTTGTGGAACAGCTCGTCTGTTCCGGATATAATCAGTAATGCTTCCTAACTCCCTCCATAAACTCTTCAAAGCGGAGATGCACTAAAAAAACTAGAAGTTCACTAAGTAGTCTGAGTTGTAATTCTTGCGAACATATGTTGTTGTAACAAGCAGATGGTCAGTGCTTCTCAGGCAGGAGACATACAGTTTCTGGACATAAGAAAGGCCGGTGAGGCATATCTGACAATAGATGCACATAGAGGGTCTCTAACAGCTTTGGCAGTGCACAGACATGCCCCTGTCATAGTTAGTGGATCTGCCAAGCAGCTGGTGAAGGTGTTCTCTCTCCAGGGTGAACAGCTCAGCATCATTCGGTACTACCCAACCTTCATGGCTCAGCGCATTGGCTCTGTCACCTGCCTCTCCTTCCACCCCCACTGGTACCTTTACACTCACTCCTCGGGGCTTAATTTAGAATTTGTGTTTGGTTGTTCAACCCTTGGGCTACAATAGAAGTTTGAATCTTAATGTTTGTCATTTGAAACAAATAGGCAAATGTAGCCATTGCGATATATATATATATATATATATATATATTTTTTTTTTTTTTCAATTGTTCTTCTTGGTTATTTTGCTTTTAGTAAGTTTCTTAGACGATCTTATCATGAGTGAAATGGGGACACCATTCTTTTTATATGGTCCAGGTGTTTTACCAAGAGGGTTCATGTCTAGATTGTAATTACGGTTGAGGTACCACTGTGTTTGATTCACAAGGAGGTGAATAATGGGAGGGTTGGAATTATTGAAAAGGAAGTTAGCACATTTTCCATTTTTCTTATGTGGTTGATCATGTTTTCATATTGAAAAGGAACTCTGCCTATGTTTTACATAGCCGGTCTCAAGCCCGGGAAGGAGGGTTGTGATAGGCTTGGCGAGCCAACGTAAAAAATCAGCCAATGTTTTGGAAATGAATTCATTTCTAACCTATCCCAACTTGTTTGGGACAAAAGGCTTTGTTGTTGTTGTTTATCATGTTTTCTTCCATTACACAATGCAGGCAGTACTAAAATATAAGCTTTAGAATTGGGAGGTTAAAAGACTTAATCTCCACTAATCCTAACCTCCTGTGAAACATCCAACAAAACAATATTATTCAAGAAGTATTTTTCCTCCCGTTTCTATCCCATTACTCTCAATACAAACAAGGTGTAAATCTACAGTGTTCAGATGCTCTGGAATAATAATGTGTTAAACTAGGGGACTTAAAAAGTCTTAACCAGCTTTTTTGCTTGTTGAGATTTAGAATTTGTAGATACTCTTTTTGGCCGAGTTTTAGCTTGTGTAGTTTCTATTTGATCAATTTTTTATTTAGACTAAAAGTGGCTATACCCACCGATTTCTATGAAATCATAAAACATCTTACAGATAAAAGCACTCATATTTCAGCAAGAAAACTGAAGCTTATACAAGTCAATTTTTTTTAGTGATACTGACATTTTCTATCAACAGGGTGCTCTTGGCTGCTGGTGCTGCTGATGCCCAGGTGTCCATTTATGCAGATGATGGCTACCAAGTGCGATAAGAGAAGCATGAAACCCTATGTACACACTAATCTGCCGACCAGTCACCTTTATCCATGTGGCAATAACGTGTTACAGCTGCTAGTGAAATGAAATGGAGCTCCAATAGAACCAAGAGACAGTTGTGTGAAGTGTGCATGTGACCTGTCATGGACACCATTATTTGTTAGCCTCTTCTCCTTTTGCGCCACTCGCAAAATCAACTCCTGAGGCTCCAAGAAAATAATTATATCCTCTTACCACTCGCAAATAGTTGCCTTATTTGGATTGTACTTTGTTTGTTTCTTTTTTTTAACCTTTTTCTTCTTTTGTTTGTTAATTTTTAACTTTGTTATTTTATTTTATTTCTTCAAATGTAAAAAGGGGAAAAATACTAAACTGATTTATATGATAAATTAAGGTAGTGGGTACCGCTGGGATGGTGGTTGTGGATATTTGTACCCAGTTGGAATTTGTGGTTTAATCAATTCTCAGGTTGAAATATTGGAATTGTGAGTTGGGAGTACTGACTAGATGTTCAGATGTATATTCTGAACTGCGATGTAATAAAGGTAGAGGAGCTGAGTGGTACTGGGAGGCATCTCTGTTTAGTTTGTATATTGTTGTCTCAACAAAGCCTAGTGTTATTGTACATAAGTGTTCCTTGTAAAATTAGGATAGTAATCTCTTGGAATTGTTCCTTTCAGAGTGCCTGTGTAATTCATTCCATAATTTTTTTTCCTAAGGTTCCGTGCTTGCATTTAAATTTTTTCTCTTTGATGTTTCTTGCCCATCAATTTTTTGTTTCTTTCCGAGAGGCATTACAAAATACATAATATTGGCAGCAGATGATACTCGTGGTCTGGATATATGTTCAAGTAGAAACTACAATTTACTGCATGAAGAAATCGTTATAATTGGCGAACATGAAAATTATAAATTACTTCAGACGTGCTGCAAGCCTGTAACTATAAATGATCAGTTGAGGCTTGGTTTGTAAGACCTGTTAGAAGAGAGCACTGAACACGTAACGAATAAACATTTAGAAACTGTTCAGGCATCATAATGAATTTTCTCAGGCTGTAATAAGGCTCTTCAACGGGATAATCAAACAATGGATTATCTTCCGCTACAATATCATGTACACAGCAACAGCAAAGTCAAAATATTGGCTTTGTTCGAATTTAGCATTCATACAACAGTGAAGAAAACTGTATATAATGCAAGTAGTGCTCGCTATATTAGCAAAATCAGATTAAAATTTTGAGTATGCTGACAGCAGATTGTATGCTACCAAATGCTGAATTGTACTGTTGATATTAAGTATTAACAACAACATGCCAACTATATTTTGAGTAAATGCTTGTTACTTACAAAAAGTTGCTCTTTAATATTCACATCCTATATATTTTATGACAAAAAATCTCAAAAAACGTGGATAGAATTTTACCATTGGAATCTTCGGTATCATAGTCAGATTAATTGGGGCCATCATAAATTCATAATAGTCATCCTCACCACCGTTATTTACTTGTACCCTTCAAAAAGAAGAGAAAAAAAAAATCCGAAACGGATCTTGAAATTTAGAGAAATAATTGAATGAAGTACCAAAATTTATTGAGATCCATCTTTTGGAGTACCTATTAGAAGTTGTAAGTTGGAACTTAATTTAGTTTAGGAAAGGTTCATAAAATCAGAAAGCATGCTAGATTTATGCCAAAGAAGCAAAGTTTACTAATTTCACTGAGCAAATCTTAGTTTTATTTAAAAAAAACATCTTATGAACAGAAACTGACTGCTGACTAAAAACATTTAGATCCTACTAAGGGTTGACAAAATTTGCATGTCATTGCAAATAGCATATTTAATGGTTTGTTCAATACCAAACAATAAAAAAAGTGCTAAAAGTTTCTTACAGAGGATAGTCAGCTTGAGAGTCATCCATTTTGATATCACCATCTTTCTCCACAGTATAAAGGTCATACACATAATTCTCTACTACTACTGCAACAACAACAACAACAACAACAACAAAGTTTTTATTCCCAAATAAATTGGGGTACACTAGAAATGAAATCCAATCTGAAAGGAAAATCAATATAAATAATAATATAATAAATAATAAAATAATAGTAAACATAGAAGTATAGAAATGCTAATAATAATAATAATAATAATACACTATTCTACTAATCATAAGTTTAGACTAGCATTCTACGTCGTTAATTCTAGACTAAAGTCGTACAACTATAACACTATATCTAAAATTTAGTTTGTCACGGTTCTGATACGTGGATCGCTGACTTCATGCACTCCTATCTGACGCCAATTCTTTGAAGAGATACACAAAAATGTAAAATGCAATTCTTTAGTAGGATTCTCAAATGAAGTAAATAAAGAATGGATAACTTCTGAGGAGACTTCAGATAATATATCAGACTCAAGTTCTGCGGCTTCTGATGGAATGTACTCTCGTACCAAAGATAAATAGTTGCATAGGATAGCTTCATCTTCTACAGTAGTTTCTCTGGGATGAATACAACCACAAGATATGGGTTACTAAATTGCTGATGAACATGGTACCAGGAGGTTCGTGCCAGCCAGATAGTGGCTGGTACAGATGCATATATAGTCTGTGACTAAGCCAGGTAAAGAAAAGAAATGAGTCAAATTGAATAAATAGCACGTTCATGGTATCTTACCTTTTCTTTTCAGTCTTTGGAGGTGTTTCATCCATGGGGTCAACTTGAAGAACATTATATAGCTGGCAAAGCTCCTTCAAGGAATCTCTTCTACTCTTCCATATTTGCTCAAACCTTGCATTCCTAAGCTAGAGAACAAGAAGCTATAGCACAAATTTTGTTAGGGGCGCAACCATTACTGTGCCCCTAAGGTAAATGAAAAATGATCCAGCAGGGAGATTCGAACTCATGCCTTCCGTTAATCCCAATGCCTCTAACCAAATCTCTCTTACACTAGACCATTTTGTATTTTTCGTAAATTTTGAGACTGTTATTCTACTTGTATATGTCCTAAACCTCTTACTATATATATATTTTTTTTTTTGAAATAAGTGGGTAGCGTCCATCACTTCATTTTCTTAACAAAAACGAAGTATACAAACTTACTAACACAATATGAAAAACCCATTCTCACTATCTCTATCTATACCCTAATTATCTAAAACCCATGACAAAATCCATATATCTCTATCAGCACACCACCCTATAATCAAAACTAACCCAACAGCAAGAAAGGAAAAAAAAAAAAAAAACCCCATGGTCCCTTATATCATTTCTATTACTCCCTAGTAGCATATACTCAACGGTACATTTTACATTTATCAACTAGACATCTAATATCCTCTAACCCATCAATGTACCGGCTGGTACCAGCTGTGTGCACCATTGCATAAGCACTCAGGTCTGCCCCACACCAGCAATGTCCTATATCTGCACAACAGAACACGTCAGACACAATGCCTTGTCACCTCGAGCTCAGTTCTGGTCAGCTGCTTCTGTTCTGATCTAAGTTCATTCCCTCGCCAGAACTAGCTCACTCGTTGATTCCTGACATCCCCGTACCAGCTATCGGACTGGTCTAACCAAGTTGTTACCGCAATCTCTCCCTCATCTCTTACTATATTTTCAATATTATTACTATTTATTGTTTTTAATAATTATTAATAAATTTCTAAACTTCTTCTTATTTTTTATATTATTACTATTAATTTTGTTAGTAATAAATGTATTAATATTGTCATTATTATTATAATCAACACTATTTTTATACTTATTTTGTATTTATTTCTTAACTTCTATTATTAAATTTGAATTTATTTCTTTAACTTCTATTATTAACATATTTTATTATTAATATTCAATAAAAAAATTGTTAATATTATCATTATTACTACATTCATAAGTATTAATAATAATTATTATTAATATTATTCATATTATAATATTTTTTGCTAATTTTTTATTACTATTAACATGACCTTTTTAATAAACTTAATCATGTTTTTTCAAATAGAATCTTAGGGGCGCAAATATTACTTGCGCTCCTAAGTGTGGATCCCACAACTGCTAAATCCTTGCAAAAATATGTGGAAACCAGGAAAAAACGGATCTTCTTAGGGGCACAAGTAATACTTGCACCCTTGACCCTTTGTGAAATTTTTAGTCTCTTTGACCATATCTGTTGAAATTTTTGGGTTCTTGATCCTCTATGAAAATTTTCCCGATTAGACTTGGTCTTTTTTATACCTGATTTCCATTATTCTTCTCCATTTTTAGGTCCCGTTTCCGACATATTTTTAAGCCCATTCTATTTTCATGGCATTTCTCTATGTAACAATTCAATATTTAGAATTAATTGACAATAAGTAAAATTGATAATTAAATTTTTTTTTCTTAAATCAAATCAAAAGCTTTTTGAGAAAAAGACGAGGGTACGTCATGCTCTTAAATTTTATAAAAGTCGCGCAACATGATCATAATTATAAAGTAACCAAATCAAAACGATCTGAAAAAAGAACTACATAGTTTATTCATATTACAAAGAAAACAAACTAAAACACAAAAGCCTGGTTGAGCAACTTTCTTGACCATATGATCATTACTAACTGAGAAACCATGCTTTGTATACGACGTCTATCTCAAGAGCCACCTGATCAGGTGTGTGATAATTGTCTTGGAAAATTCTTCACATTGTTTCCGCCAGATGACAATTGCATCACTATTCTAATTCTTCTTTGTGGGACTGTATCGATCGCTGCATTGCTTATTTGAAAAAGATGAACCATGCTACTAGTAAGCTGTCATGGACTTCCAGCGTGAGAGGGTATCCCCCGAAGAGATGTTACGTGCTTTCTTCCGCTTGATAGCATAATTGGCAGTAATTCGGCATTGCATGCCCTATTTTCCTTAGATTGTCAATTGTCAGTATTTTATCTCTATTTACCAGCCAGGAGAAAATAGCATCACGCATTGGCAAGCCAAGCTTCCTGGTGTTTGTATCAGATGACAGATGCAGTGGCGCAACAGTGATAAATGTGTACATTGACTTAACCGTCAGCGGATTGATGCCTTATCCAGGTTGGCACATCTTGATGTATGGATAACTCAATCTCCATGACCATCTGAATGATTTGATGGTAAGCAACATGTGTACTTATCTCTATTAGCGTCAATTCGCTGTATCTAAGCAATAGAGAGAAATGGTTCATTGCGCATGCATTGTAGTTGGTAGAAGTACATAGTCATGCCATTTATCATTCTAGTACTGTACACCTTCGCCATTCTCGATTTGGAAGTATATTGATGTCATAAATGGGGCAAACACTTTCTTAATATTCTTTCAAAAGTCAGTGTGAACACCTAAGAAGTGAGTTTGACCATACCAACTTTTCAAATTTTCATACTGACTTCAGAGGTGTTCATATCGACTTCACTGATGGTTAAACTGACTTCTGAGGTGTTCATAATGACTTCATTGATGGTCAAACTCACTTCTTAGGTGTTCACACTGACTTCTTCGATGTTCATACTGACTTCTCAACTAATTTCTCAGGTGTTTATACTAACTTCAGCGTTGTTCATACTGACCTCACCGATGTTCATACTGATTTCTCAAGTGATCATACTAACTTCTAATGTAATCATAGTAACTTCTTAGGTGTTCAAACTAACTTCTTAAGTATTCATAATGACTTTAACGTTGTTCATACTGACTTTATCGGTGTTCACACTGACTTCTCAAGTGTTCATACTAATTTCTCAGGTAATAATACTAGTTTCTCAAGTGTTCATACTAACTTCTCAGTTGTTCATACTAACTCCTCAGTTGTCATACTAACTCCTCAAGTGTTCATACCGACTTCAGCGATTTTCACACTAACTTCTCATATGGTAATACTAACATCGCAGTTGTGCATACTAATTTCTCGGGTGGTCATACTGACTTCTCATGTGGTCATACTAATTTCTCAGGTGTTCATACTAACTTCGTAGATTTTCACACTAACTTCTTAGGTGTTGATATTAACTTCGTAGGTGTTCATAATTATTAGAAATACTGAACTCTAATTCAAAATTGAGGCTTAAGTACAATTAAAGATATTCGATGCGAAGCGTATATAACTCAACAAGACCTTAAGCTACTAAGCAATCACACAGTCATGCAATTCAAATATACTACAAAAGATGCAACAAAATACTCAAGAATTGTAAGAAAATATAACGAGAGAGAGAGAAAAGCAAGAGTAAGAGTCAAGTGACACACGATATAACGTGGTTCGACAATCTTTGCCTACATTCACGGGATCCTCGATTCTACACCAGGCTGAAATCAATCACTATACCAACAATACTTTACAAAAGGTTCCTCCACAGAACAAATGATTCAATCCTTGGATCAAATAAAAACTCTTGCAACTTACAATAAAACTTGTTAGGTATCACTAAAAGATGATTATCAATGGATATCCTATACAAACTCTAACTCTTACAATGACTGAGGTTAAGATGCTTGAACAACAGAGTCTTTGTGCTCTAAAAGTGCTCTAAATTAGTTGTAAACTTGGGAGAATGCTTTCTTGATCTTCTAAGAAGAAACATGAATGTACATATAGGCACAATAATTCTTTCGATCTTCAAGTCGCCAAAATAACCTCCATGTGTTACAACACCTCTGGAGTTTATCAGAAATGTCCTTGGTATTCTCTCCAACTGACTTCTAGGCCCCAATATGTAGGAAGGCGTTACAATGCCATGTAACACGTTATAACGCCTCTCCCATGTGTTACTGTAATGCATGTCTTCGACTTTTCAGTGCTTTGCCAAATTCTTGAGCTCTAGATATTCGAACTTCTTGGCCCAGCTTCGACAAAACCGTTACAATGCCTTCGATCCCTTTTCAACATCTCTTAACACGTTATAACGCATTCTCTTGCGTTATTATAACACATGACTCGACTTTTCTCTGTTTTGCATGCTTTTTGCATCTTTGTACTTATCTTGACTTGTTCTACATGTTCTTGACTTGTTCTTCATGTCTCATGCCTCACAAAGGGCCAATTGCACCTATATGACCTGCATACACATAACTAATTTCTTGCAAATGTTAGTTCCATGTTGGTGTTTATACTAATTGAAAAAGTATTTATATTAAATTCACTTTATTCATACAAAGTGTTGTGACTGGTAATTCAAATCACATAAGCTGAACACTAACTAAGTAGATCAAATCAAAACGAAATTCATTAACAAGCAATACCTTAGGACAAGAAATGGTGATATAATTTCGAATGCTTTATTACATAAGAATCAACAAGCAATATCTTGAGATTTGCAAAATTGAGATAATTCCTCCTATTTGCGTTGCAGACTGCAGGAACAAGGATGAAGAGACTAATGTGTGATGTAGACAATTGAATTCGAGATGTAGATATAGAGAACACGATACGATCATAGAGTACATAATCAAGGATGAAGACAATGTATGTGTGATGTAGACAATATGAATTCGAGATGTAGACAATTTGATCGTAGATGTAGAGAACACGATAAGAGATGTAGAGAGTACAATGTTAGATATGTTGAGAGCAGGAGGAAAAATATAGAGAAGATGCAACAAAGAAAGAGAGAATAATGGAGATCGCGTAGGAAGAGGAAACAAGAGAAGATAAAAGAAACATATGCATATAAAGGAAAGAAAGTTACGACGACTACGTACCATATCTGAATGTCGGTCTCACGAGAAACGTATGCACATGAGTGGAGGCTGGTTGAATCTCAGTATTATTATAATAATAATAATAATAATTATTATTATTATTTCGCCTGTTGGATTATAGGAAGTTTGTTTCAAATCTTTAATAATTCGCACAATTCTGGTGTAATTCACATAAAAAACTTTCCTCAAAATATTCGGTCCTTTTTTGTCAAGTCATCCCTGAGAAAAAAAGAAATAAATGAAAGACGGCGTTTTGCGTAGATGTATTGTAAGCACAGAACAAGAACAAGGCCCACGGATATTTACGAACAAAAAATATTAAATTTTCTTTGAAAGCGTAGAGAATAAGTTGAATAATTGTTTAAACTAGAAACCGAAGGATCTCACTATTAATTGGAGCCCAAATTGAGATGGGCTAATTTTAAGATTTGGCATCTTAGATACATCATTCATAGCCCATGCTTATATACTTTGCCATATGACTTTCTTTTTATTTTCCCTTTCAGATTTCACTTTTTAAAATTACTGAAATTCACAGAATTGCATGTTTCATTTTTCCCTTTTGTTGTCAAGCCGTAGCAAATCCACCAATTCGTCCTAATGAAGAGTTTGAATTTTCTTTGTCAGGGTCTAATGTCAGAAAAACTAGAAAATAATCAAATCACAAGAATTACATTGAATTTCCCAGGCCCTATTTTAAAGAATAAATATTTTTTAGAGTGGATCAGCACTATTGAAATATGAAATTTTGTAAATCATGAACATAACCAGATACTGAACAAATACGATTTTCCTTATTTCAAACAATCAGGGTTATTTACAGAGGTTTGAAGAACAAAAATATTTATGAAATTACCCAGTTTTATCAGACCCTAATAGGGAACTCATCACATTTCTTTTTTAAGGAGACCATGTAATAATTAACATCAGAAACTACACAGAAAAAAAGGCAAAACCTAAACTTGGGTCCTTCCTTATTATAAGGGTCAAATCAATTGCTCACAACTCATCGAACTGGTATAGCATCAATAAAATGACGATTTTTCTTTGACTTTACCAGCTCCACCTCTCATCTTTAGCAGCCAAATCCCATTCATCTTCAATGACATTCTCGCAAATTTCACCTACATCAGCAGCAGAACGGTTCGTGTTGCATAATAATAGAGCTGCACCCGAAACCATTGCTATTGTAACTGCCTTTAAATGCATTCTGCAAAAGAAATTTATCAGGTAATCGTTTGATTAGGTAATAAAATGATAATGTAAAATAAATTAAGTAGTTTTTTGTTAGTTTCTGGGACCATTTCTATTGTAACAGCCTTAGAATGCATTCTGATATCCAGTTTATTGTTCCTCTCTTTCTCTCAATGTTTGCTTTTCATTTTTTGTATATGGAGAAAACATTTGGACCCAAGGATCCTTAGTTGTGCTTATTTAAGCAAATAGATTTATTTACATCCAATTTCTTATTTAAAAGATAAGGAATGTTTATAAAAATATAGATATTGTTTCCGCAAGAACCATAAGTCAGAATAAATAAATTACAAAATCGGTTCATGAAGTACCTAACATAATTGCATCTCTTTATCTTGCGGTTACACGAAAGAGATGCTCCAGCAGCTAATACCACCAGCATGCCTGATCCAACAAAAATAAAAATGAAAAAACAATAATTAATACAATGAACCACTTTCGAAAGGTTCTAACCAACAATTTCTCCCTTTTGTCTCTAAGAACTTTCAAAATTGATGAACCTACAAGTCTACAACAGCATGTTCCATACAATAACCAATGATGGCTCAGTATCAACTGGTACCAGAAAACGGTACGTCATTGTACCAGCACACTGTGTACAGTCAAATCTTCCCTTTAATTGAGATTTTACAAATCAAGAGAGAATAAATTGACATGATAAGGTGATCCGAACCATTCGATTAGTTCTGTTAAAGCTAAAATGACTCGAACTAGGCAACGATCCTTGACGATTCCCCCCCAATTTACCAGGAAACAATTCAAGAGAAGCTCAATCCAATTTACTAGGATACAAAATTTATACACTAAAAATAATAGTAGAGAGCTCCTTACCGATGGTGGCGAGCTTATTCTCTACAGCCCAAGTTTGTACGGCGCTCATCTCTCTCTCTCTCTCTCTCTCTATCAATCTCTCGCTTTCTCTTTCTCTCTCTCTCTCAAATAGAACTCAAGCTATTGATTGGGGATTTTCGAAATCAAATTTGAAATTGTGTTTTAAGAATCTACTCTCTTCAAATAAAGTGATTTCGATCGGTTTAAATAAGTATATAAGCTGGTACACACACACAGATTAGCAGATAAGCAAGAACTGTAAAAACCTCGTCCTATTTTGTTGGTTTTGTCGCCAACAGATTGGAAATTAAAAAATTCAACCTGATATTATCTGTGCCTTATCGTCTCCATTCGTTTCACAACGACGCACTCCCTTTGTTTTAATGTTCTAACTTTATTAATGTAGTTACCTAAGCAGAGCATGCTAACAAAAAATGTGACCTGATTTCTGAAGTCGGGATTATATCACTGGAGACCTGCAGTTTTGATTAACTGTGGAGGAGATAATAGGTATTTAAGTTTATCCACTTAGATTTTCTTCGTTAATATCAGCGTCCGTACAGATTATTTGTTGAGGTTATCCTAGAAAGTTTTCTAATTACGGATTTCAAGAAATTATAGTTTTAATAAATTATAATTAACTACCTTATTTACCTGTTTCTGCTATTAAAAGAAACAAAAGAAATATGTGTAATATGTGTAACAATAACTGATAAGTTGATAAGTTGAATCAAAAAAAAAAAAATAAAGAAACAAAAGAAAGCTGATAAGTTGTAACTGAACTGAAATAACAAGTAATATGTGTAACAATTGCGTATTAATTGAATTACTTAACAAAATACTGAAAACTCCAAGTTAATTTCTAAAATTTGGCAAAATTCGAGATTGTACAATTTAATTGTGAATATATCCTTTCCTTCTATTAATATTTAATGGTAAACCTTGCCATAAAGCTGTGGTTGTTGTTTTTGTTAACGGAAGCTGATATAGCGACACGTTTATCGATGCATTCATCGATATGAATGTCGTTTTGCACGTTAAAAAAATTATTATGCATGTTATTTGAATTGTTATGCACGTTATTTTGTATCAAAAAATAGTTATATATAAAGCAATCTGTGTATGTGTATCGGTGAGCGTATTTATTGAAATATCGAGGAAACATTTTCCTTGTTAATTATATAACTCATAGAAAATGTTGTCAAGAGTTAGGTGGAAACTCCAAAAAAGTATCGTGTATATCCTACTAAGCAGTTCTAATCCGGTGGCGTCACCCCAGGTTTAAGACTAATGCTTTCCTTGCTCAAATATTTGTACCCTCTAATAGTATCCAAGGCCATAAAAGGTTTAATTTTGTGTACTATCATCTTATTTCTTATTAATAGAAGAATGAGTTACTTTCATCATCTTGACGAAAAGCTTTTCAATAATTTCAAATTGAATTTCAAAAATAGTTAATAAAAGTTATGGACATGTTCCTAAATGTTTTTCATTATATAATCATTCCATACTCTATAAAAACCTATTAAGATTTTATGAAATTTGTGTCCATACTCATTTGACGACTCATCGAAATATCACATGATTTAAAATTTATGAAATTTATATGAAATTTGAAGCTCAATTATTTCATGAGTTCATTAATATAGTTAATTTTTATTTTTAGTATTTTTTAATTATTTAAAAATCATTGTCAAGATTGTCAAAATAAATTTTTACTATAGTAAATAATGCATTTCAAATGACTATTATTTAACTTAATAATATCACTCGCTTATCATGTTGGTTCTTAAAGTTTTAAGTGAATTCATTTTGATCATCATTTCGTTACTTAAAAGTGTTAAATATGTAGTTTTAGACCTTAAAGTGTCATTAGTCCACCATTTCGATTCTTAATTTATTATTTTGTAACAATTTTTTTAAAATATCATAATGGTATATTCTATGCGAGTTATCAAAGTCTTATTTATATATTATTTTAAGAATTTCTGACGTAATGAACAATTTTGTATGTATAATTTAATTAATATTTGAAGTTATGAATAATTATATTTATGAGTGAGGCTATGGTGTTCCGCAGAGCACCAAACACACTGTACTTCGCCTTCATATATTCGATTTTAAAGTTCAAATGATTGATCCAAACCGTTGAACTTGATCTTCATATTAAAATCTTCTTGGAGACCAAATTTTACATTTTTTTTTAATTTCTTTACTATTTTTTAGAGAGGTCGAAAATCATTTATATTGGATGATCCAAAGATCTTTTGGTACTTTGGTTAACCAATTTTTCACCCTTTAAAAAAGTTGTAAAAAAATAAAAAAAATGTAAAATTTGGTCTCCAAATTTTTTTTAATATGAAGATCAAGTTTAACGATTTGGATCGATCGTTTAGAATTTGAAATCATAGATATGAATGCGCAATATAATGCGTTTGATGCTTTGCGAAACACCATATCCTCACTCTTATATTTATTTCTATGTTATATGTGTTGTTTAATGATCACATCTGCATTAGCTTCGATGTCAAAAAAAAAAACTTTGATAATTGAAGAAAAATCATATTTGTCAATGAATTTAAAATGAATAACATAGTAAACTATTATACTTTACGATTAAAATGATACGCAATACCTTCAAAAATTGATTGATAAAATTGGTAACACAATGATATTTTGAATGTCAATTTGATACTTCTAAAATTTTAAAAACCAACAAAATAAAATAATTATTTTTTAAGATACATATTTGTCAATTGTCATCCATCGATACATCGGTTCAGGATAGAGTCGAGTTTTTGCATCCTGTTAAGAGGTAGTGGTCGAGTGTTAGCTAAGTAGAATGATTTTACTGAGATCATTGATTCAAATCTCATTGAGCAAAAAATATAAATCACATTAAGAGATCTTTAGTAATAGAGACTGCAGGTTTCGAGAACTCCTATATATCACAAAAAAGAATCGAGTTTTTTATGGACGCATTTATTGTCAAGAAAATATGAGAATTGTTATAGTGATGCTTTTCATATGAGTGACATTTAAATTGAAAATCATCTTTTTTATTGAAAATGAACAAAGTAAACTGGATTTCACTGGTGTTGAAACTAGTAAAAGATGAAATCCAGCCTCACACATCAAGCTTCTTATTGTAGCTTCAATTCCTCTGTTTTTTAATTTTGAGATCCATGCAAACTCAATTTCAAATGTATCCTCTCGTTTCACAGATAAACAGTGATGAATTAAAGCTAAGACATGAATTCACTTAATTATTAATTTCCATAGATACAGACATTACATATTAATTAAGAAGCTCATTGAAACACGAGATGCATGCAAAGAAATATATTCTCGTTCCAAAGAAGCCTATATATGCTCTTAGTAAAGATTGATACATCAAGGTCATATAATTAATTATCTTGGCTAGCTAGAGAGTAGATCTGATCAATCATTCTAAATCCACCAGCTGAACTTTTCCTCGTCAAAAGACGTCGAATGGGAGCTCTTACTCCCGGTGCTGTTATTACTATTGCCAGTGATATCGGGTTCGGCGTAGTTCCTATTGTCGTAGTAATGCAACATTGTAGCGCCGGACAGCACGGCCAGTGTCAATGCTTGTGCGTGCATCCTGGATTTATATTTCGTGTCATTAATAAAGATTCAATCAAAAATGAATAAACAAAATGCAAATAATGTGACATGAATGTATTATCATTATGTATCTTTGATTAGTTACCTAGCATGGATTAAACGAAGGCTAGGCTTCAATGGCGTTGTCTTGGTATTGTATACAAAAGAGGCACCAACAACAGTTCCCCAAAGTGCTCCTACAATTAAGTAACATGAATCAGGTTGTAACTAATCTCTTACAAATCAATCCCAAACTGTTCCTTGTAATCCAAAACATAAATAAGAACTAATAGGGGGTTTATTAGTATACTTACCAATGCTAGTGAGCTTGTGCTCAGCAATCCATGATGTGAAGGAGGAGGCCATTGTTGAATTTGTAGCTTGAGGTTACCTGATCAAAAGGGGAAAACTTGGAAGTGCAAAAGATTTGAGTGGGGTTTTGGAAGAGAGAATGGTAGTATTTTATAGGGGTTTAGGAGCCCTTGGTTTCAATCTAAACCAGATGCTATGCCTTGGTAAAAGGATAAAAATTATATTAAATATATTCACTGGGGCTGCAAGCCTGCAACCCAATGTTTTGGGACACCTGGTTTCTGTGTTAGGTACCATACAAAGAATCAAGTCTACCATGGTAAAAAAGTAAAAAAATTGTTGGTCGCCTCGCCACTCGCCACATTCAGATTTGGTATTTATTTATTTGTATTTGTTTTGAAAATCATATGGCAAAATTTGTACCATTTTGTACCGGTGCACTGATCAAGATGTCAGATACCGTTTCGGATATCATTCGTTTCATTTGTTGGAACGAAACACTTCTGATTCGGTCTATTTTTGTGGTAAAGATAAAGATGAGTTGGACTTCTCAATTTTAAATATTTACGATTAATATTATTGGAGGATTTTAATCCTCCGATTTTTTGTGAAAAATATTATCCTCAACTATATATTAGACTAAAAATTGGTTCTTGATTTCATCGTATATTGTAATCCGGTTCAGAACTTTCTTTGCTCTTTTATTCTCTGATTGTATTTTGTAATTCGGTTCCAACTTTCTGGTTCAGAATTTTTCTTATTTTTTTTGAATTAAGTTTTCCCACTCCAGACCTGATCACCTTTTTTGTTCTAGGAAGAAGGATTTATTCTGGAATTGTTGTGCCCGGAACAGAGTTCTCTGCCTTGAAATGAGGATCTATTTCTTGGCACCTTGCCTCTACACTGCAATCATGCCAAAACAAAAATGTTAGTAGAATAACATCAATAAATGCGCCAAACAAAATTTTCTGTTGCGAACATAGTTATACTCAGACAAATGAGAGAATAAGATAATGTTCAACTTAAAGTAATGAAATTTACTTCAATAATTAGTTAATTATACTTCTTTTTTATAGAAAAATAGCACCCAAAGGCTCAAACAAGAGTTCATGTTTTTCGTTGTGTCTGAAGCCTATGCAATTGTCTAAAAGTAGTTGATGTAGCTGTCTATGGCAATACAAAAATGATCTTACCTTAACACTAAACTGAAAACCTTAAAACAACTATCACACAATCTAACTAATGGTAGTGTAAAGTCGAGGTAGCCATGCAATAACACAACACAATATCAAGGAGAGCAAGAGAGAAAGAGAAATAAAAGAACACTAGAATTGTGAAAAATCAGATCGATGGTGAAAAAACCACAAATTTCGCTGGTCTAATATTGTATATAGATGAGAAAGAATTACAAGCTTAAGAAATATATTCTGTTGGTGATGATTACAAGAGAGAGTCTAGATCATTTTATATAGTCTAGAATAACTTGGGGGTAAATAAATCTAATTAATTCTAATTGATGCAAATATCTATCACAAAATATTTTCTCTATCAAACATTTATGAATCAAAGAAAAGTGATAGCCATAGTCCATCACCTTGCTTTGTGATCAAGTAACATATGAAATTGCTTGATGAACAAGTTCTTTTCACACCCAACAGTTAGTACCAAAGACTACTCACAAGTCACAACAGACTATCCATATTAACCATCTCAAATACCCAAATTGGCGAAACATAACAACTCTAAGGCCCCGTTCGGTTGCATCCCATTTGTGTGAGATGGGATTTGTCGGGTGTGGGATCTCACTAAATCACTTTGTGAGAACCCATACACGTGAGATTATTAAGAAAATGTTTATAATGAGTGTTCGATTGTATCGTGAGAACAATTGCGGGAAATTAATTATCTTTCTTAATATTATGATATTGATGCAAATTATCTTACTTATTATTATTATATATTAATTATTTAATTATAATAATAATAATTAAATTTAAATCATGAATAATGATAGTTTTTTTTGTCATTTTACATAACTTTATGTTAATTAATCATTTATTAAAATAATGCATGAAACATTGAAACTTAATAATTATTTAAAATTGGTACACTTAGTGAAAATAAAAAAAACTTTTAATAAAAAAATAAATATAAAAAATTGAACTTATAAAGAAGCAAATGAATATATTGTTGGGATTTCATGTGTAAGTTCAAGAGGACGAAAATTAAAATTTTTTGCCTCTATTTAACTCAACACACAAATGATCTTATTTATATAACAATTGCAAGCAAGATTATACTATGACATTTCATCAAACACCTCTTGTGCATCAACAAAACAAAAAATAAAACATTTATTTCTTGCACAAGAGTGGATAAAAGATTATACCTAAAGAGATTGTCAAATCTCTTCGTAGAGAGGAGTCGATTCCTCTTCTAGGTCTCTTGGAAACCGTCGTCTTCCTTCTTCGGCCATGGAAGCACCCTTGTCTCTTGGTTCACCTTGAACCTAAACAACAACCTAAAGCATCCTTAGATAGATGGATGTAGAGGTTAGAGCTTAGATCCAACCACCTAGATCTTCAATCTTCAATGAACAAGCTATTTCATTTGGTGGCTAAACCTTGTAAGAGAAGAGAAAGAAGAACAATGAAGTTTTTTTCTTTCTACACACAAGAGAGGAGAAAAAGGGGTTACTATTCACGGTTACTATTCATCCCATTGTGGAAAGAGAGAGAAAAAGTCATTTTTTTCATCTCAAACATACCCCTTTATATAGCCAAGCCCTAGGGCAACACTTGTGTTAATTATTTACACAAATGGCTATGATTACTCTCTTGTTATTCCCTAATCATATTTGCAAGGATTTAATTTATGAGTAAATAATATTACTATATTATTCTAATATGAATTAATTTATTATTCTTATAATGCTCTCAAACATTATACAAAATAATATTCACATATATTCTCATAAATTTATTTTATGATCTAAGCATGTTATTTTACATGACATATTACTTTAACATTTTATCACATGCATTTTAACTCATACATTATGAGATTAAATACATCATTCAAAATGTAAAATACTTGTTGTTTCTGTTCAGTTGGTGTGACCTTACAGAGGATCTACGTCATCTTGGGATATAATATAAAATACTTTATATTATGGACTATAAGAGGTTCTATCACTACATTATAGTCTCCCAAACGACATAGTCGTTACGTGCTTGATCCACTTAATTTGTGTCTATCCTTGTCTCATGATATTTTAAATAATATGCAAAATAAGATCGTGTCATTTTTGCATTATATTATTTTCTTGGTCTCTCAAGTGAATTATAAGTATAACTACATCAGTTATATTGCATGCAATATAATTTCACTTTACCAAGGGGCCCAGTAATATCATAACTCAAATAATTGAGGGACAATAATAATATTGACATATAAATTTCTCCCGCACAAGTTGTACATAACGAATTACTATATTATTCCAATCATTTGAATGGACTTTAATAGTAATCACATTATATACTTCTCATGTGAAAAACTTACATGTCTCATATATAAGATTCAAAGACACATTGGAAACATTAATGACACAAAACTAATCCATATAATGCTCCATATAGTTAGGTCATGTTCAGTATATAAAGAATCACCATTTTATATACTCATGTCATTGAATGATAATCACTTATCAACATTTATAGAACTACAATGTACTTTCAATTGACATGACAACCTTCATGGTAAATAATGTTCCCTTTAATTACCACGATTGTGAACATATTTAGGATTATATGTTTTCATCTAAAGAGTTATATGGTTCAAGACCATGAGCATCTTCTTGAACGCTTCTAAAGATATAACATATCAATCTCAAGGAACATAAATGTATAATAACATTTAAAATCATAAACAATTCATAAATTCGTTATAAAAAAGATAACTTTCAAAACACACAACCTTCAGTCTCCCACTTGTTTTTAAAGTTTCTTATATGCATAAACTCTAAAAAGAGAGAACCCTTTCAATTTAGTTTTCAAGCCATTCTCCATGATCTTGTAGAATCATGGACTCGAAATGAATTTCGTTCTTGGCTTACGATAAAAGCGTTTTCAAGGAATCAGCTATGTTGCTGTTTGTGTCTACCCATATTAATATAATTTTGCCTTTGTCTATAAAGTCTCGAGTCACGAAGTACTCTCTATCATGTACTTTGTCTTATGATGTGATATTGACTCCTTGATTTGCATAATAGATGCACTATTGTAGCAAAACAACTCCAAAGATTCTTCACAGGACAAGACAGCACTAAGTTTCTTAGGATACTTCTTTATCCATTCTTCTTTGCTTGCCTCTGCGGCCGCCATGACTTCCGCTGAGGTGATTGAGTTTGTCATAGTTGATTACTTCCAACTATGCTAACTCACTTCACCACCAATCAGAAGAAGGACGTATTCAGATTGATCATCTGGATCAGTTATAAAACTAGCATCAGTGTAGTCTTCTACAATGAGCTCTCTTTGACCACCAGAGACAAGAAACTTATTCTTGGTCCTTTTTAGGTACCTAAGAATATTCTTGTCTGCAGTCCAATAATTAGGAGTAGATGAAGTCTAATGATGACTTGTCATTCTTAGAGCATACCCGACATCCAGTCTACAAGCCATAACATACATGATGCAATCTATGACTGATTCATAGGAAACATTATTCATGCATTTTATGTCTTTGTGTGTTGTGACAAATTGTAACTTGCTAAATTGCACAACACTTTTATTGACACATTTTCCTTCTTGAAATTTCCCATACGGAATCTTTCCAAGATTTTTGTCAATTTAAACTTTTTGACTTAGGCCAATGAGCTTGTGAGGACTATCTCTATATATCTTAATCTCTAAGACATATTGAGCCTCATTCATGTCTTTCATTGAAAAAACATTATTTTCAATGAGCTCTTTGTTTGCTCCATCAAAGATACTTCATTCTTCATTAACAATATGTCATCGACATGCAAGATCTAGAGCTACATATGACTCCCACTAATCTTCTTGTATACTCAAGGTTTTTCCTTGCTTTGAATGAATCCATGAGTTTTGACCTCTTCATCAAAGCGCTTGTTTCACATCTTCAATGTTTGCTTCATGCCATAAATGGCTCTTTGAAGCATGCATACTTTGTTGATGTTCTTTGGATCATCAAAATCTTGATGTTGTAACATGTACACATCCTCATCTATCTTACCATTTAGGAAAGTTATTTTGAAATTCAATTGACAAATTTCAGAATCCTAAAATGCATCAATACCTAGCATAATCCGAATAGATTTGAACATGAAAACTTGTGAAAAAGGTTTCGTCATAGTCAATCTCTTGAATTCGACTAAAACCTTTCATTACAAGTCTTGCCTTGTTTTTCATGTTACTATTCATGTCCATCTCCCTTTTAACAACTCATTTGTTATTAATGAGTTTATTTCCTTAAGGAAGATCTATCAAGTTCTACACTTGATTGCAATACATGAATTTTATTTCGAATTATGGTTGTCTGCCGTATTTTCTTTCCATTGCTTCTTCATAGGTCGAGGGATCTTCGGTATCCATTACCAAGACTTCATGAAGACCCATATAAAAATCAGGTCTTCTTCTTTTCCTTGTTGACCTTTCTAAGCTTACTATGTTCTTGCAACTCCTATTGAGCCTCCTCAACTTCTTTCACAATTTATTGTGAATTTGGTTCTTGCTCGGGTCGAGTTGAACGAACACTTGGTGAGAGGTATATGTCTCTTCAACAAACTTTTGTGAAGCGTGACTGTTTGTACTCCCACTGATCAAAGGAACTTTATGTGACATTTCATGACCATCTTGAATGCTATCATTCATCTCATGATCACTTGCGGATCCTCTTGAGTTTTCTCAAGTGTTATCCTATTGCCATTGCTTTTGATTCTTTTGAGAAATTTCTTCTCTAAGAATACTGCACCATTCTTAACAAATATAATATTCGTTAACTTGTGCTAAAAGTTGTAACCTTTTTATTTTGGATCTCTCCTGAAGAAGCATTTATCTATTTTGGATTTTAGTTGACATCATACGCTTGACGTATGACTCACAATCCAAAACTTTGAGAAAAATATATGTTGGATGGTTTGCCCATCCAAAACTAATATGGAGTTTTCTCAATGGATTTTGATGGAACAATATTTAGTATGTGAGCTGATGTTTGGAGTGCGTGACCCCAAAAATACAAAGATAGCTATGTTTGGTACATCATTGAACGAACCATATCAATCAAGGTTCGATTCATTCTCTCAGAAACACCATTTCACTGCGAGGTTCTGGGTTGAGTGAGTTGTGGTATGATACCACACTCTTTCAAGTATGTACTAAACTCATTACTCAAGTATTTGCCTCCACGATCAATTCGTAGGACTTTAATTCTTTTGTCAAGTTGATTTTCTACTTCATTCTTGTATTCTTTGAATTTTCTAAAGAATCCATTCTTATTCTTCATAAGATACACATAGTCATATTGACTATAATTATTTATGAAGATATGAAGTACCTATAATCAACTCTTGCACTCTTATTCATAGAACCACATACATCATTTTATGAGTTCCAATAAGTTGTTTGTCTTTACACCTTTACCATTTAACGATGATTTGATCATCTTTCCTGTTAAACAAGATTCACATTATTGATTACAAGCATGAATAAATTATTCCCATATAATGAGCAAAGAGATGTGACTCACACAACTCTTGCTTATTTATGGCCTAACAACGAATTCATGTTGAGTAGTTAACAGACATGAACAAGTCATTTCCACATAATGAGTAGAAAGTTGTGCCTCACACAACTCTCACTAATTCATGGCTTAATAACAAAGTCATGATTGGTAGTTAACAAGCATGGATGAGTCATTTCCACATAATGAGCAAAGAGATGTGCCTCACACAACTCCCACTCATTTTTGGCCTAACAACGAATTCATGCAATTTTCACAATTTCTAGCAATTAAGATCACACTCATGTTTATTCTCAATTACTAGTTTAAAGTGGATAAAATGTGTTGCTTGTTTATATGGCCAGGACATAGTGCCATAAAAAGTGTTTTATTGGTATGTGACATCTTGAGTATCTTGTTATTGACATTCAACATATGTTTATCCTTAACTAAACAAAGTATCATTTATTAGAAATGATAGCATTTGTATAAACATGATAAACATCCTTTAAATTTAAATACAAACCACTAGACAATTGTAAGTTGATGGTGCCGAGTATAATCACATATATACTTGCACTATTACCAACTTTCAACACAACCTCTCATTTTGAGAGTGATCTTTTATCCCTCAGTGCATTCACATTATAAACTAAGTGAGCACATGATTCAGTATCATTACCAAATCTTGGATCATCGTACTAAATTTAAATTTAGTTCAATAACAAGCATGCATTGGGATGCTTGCTTTCAACCTTTGCCTCTATCCAAGTCATTCTTGTACTTGGGGCAAAGGAAAAAGTGGAATTTTATTAATATTGTCAAACTTAGAGAAGTAAGACTTGCTGGTTCTCAGCGTGTCCTGCAACTCTGAATACACAAGGTATTTATAAGCTAAGAGACTCAAGCGTCTGGATTCTAATTTACCACATCGGGTGTTCATTGGACCCCATCGACATATGAATAAATTGATATCCACAATACTCTGTCTCAAAAGACAACAAAAGTGAGTGGGTGACTCATCTAACCACTCAGACAAAGGACAAAGGTGCTCATATAATTGAGCAAAAGATAACAAAAGTGAGTGGGTGACTCAGCTAACTGCTCGTATAATTGAGCACTACACTCCACTCAAAATAAAGCAAACTTTTGGTGAACGGCTCCAATCCTTCCACCTGTAACCCATTCTTGCAGAACTTGTGTCCGTCCATCTGTAAAGGGACTTCCACTTGCAAAATAAAAGCAAGAAAACATATAATATAGAACAGACTCAACCTAAAAAGACAACAGTTACCCGTAGGACCCTGCCAGTCTGAACCTTAATTTATTTCACACTAATTCAGCAGCTCATGAACTACTACTAAATTTTTGGACTCAAAAATAAAAGAGGCTCACCATAGCTTCCTAAAACTCTACATTTTTACATTGGACTCAAGGATGAACTCAAGATCTTTTTCAATTCTTTTTAGTTTTTCAAGTTGTTCCTTAAGTTCCCAGTAGTTATCAGTTAAAATACAATCACTGCGTTGATATGGCTTACAGTGTTTTTCTTCACGCGCAATAATTGAAACTAACTATCGTATGTCCACCAAGGAGTTTCGCACCTGCAGTTTCTTGGTGTCGGACAATCTTTGTGCGATCTCTTGGTATGATTCAAGATTCTGGCTTGGCCTTCTGAGACCTTCGAATATATATGCATGTTGCTCATCTGTGGAAAGGTTTTCTTGATTCTCTCTTGCAATGACTGAACTTGTTCCTCCGGTATTGACTGATTGTTTTTCTCTCCATTGCTTAGTTCGTCCAGTACTGGTTCCAACTTTTCCAACATTAACTCCTGGTTGTCTGTTAGACATTTTGTGCTGAGAGTAAATGTTGTTAGCCGAGAGAGAGTATCTGCTAGTGAGTTCAAGCGTCCTTAAATATGTTCAAAGTTTACCTGTACGCTTGTACCTGTTACAAAATCAACAAATTTCACCCAACGAACTCTCGAGGGTTTGTTAGATGAGGACTTGTTGTAAAAACTGATTATTGCTTGGCAATCCGTCCTCAAAGTGATTTCGGATTTATCCAAGTAATGAATCTTCATCGCGGATAAAGTCTCCATGCAAGCATGTATCTCTGCATCAATCGTTGATTTTACAACATCAAATTTCCCGCTAGCATAGGCACAAATTCTTTCAGATGATTTAGGGTCATGTTTTCTGTGTTTCCACTTGCACACGCCTCCCCATCCTTCCATGCACCCATCAGTTTCCAAAACAATATAAGCGTCCTCCGGTGGGAAGCTCAGATTCGGTAAATTCTGGACTAATTCCTGAATTTTTCTAATAAGATCTATGTTTGAGGCTTTCAAGCGTTTATCACCGTGTGGACTAACTTTCGAGTAGAGAGGTCCTAGTAAAACTCCCAGTTTCGGGATTTAAGATCTGGCGTAATTTAATATCCCAAGCCATGATCTAAGACCTTTATTTTCTTTGAGTTGCTCAATATCAAAATTGGCAATCTTCTTTATTATATGCGGTTGGAGCTTGATTTTTCCACGATTTATCTGAGCTCCTAGAAAATCGATTTCTGGTACTGCGATCTTCATTTTCGTTGGTGATAAGACCAGACCGTGTTTTTCACATATGTCTAACATCACCTCTAAGTGTTGTGCGTGTTTTTCTTCATTTTCGGAAAATACCAGAATATCATCTATGTATACTGCAATAAATGCCTCTGTTCCTCTGAAGAAATTATCCATTTTTCTCTGGAATATTGCAGGGGCATTTTTCAGACCGAATGGCATAACTAACCATTCATACAATCCTCCTGGCACTATAAACGCTGTCCAGGGTATTGACTCAGGACTCATGGCAACCTGATGGAAGCCACTCTTTAGATCAAACTTTGAGAAAATCCTACTATTACTTATTTTCTTCAAGATTGTATTAATTCCAAGCAAACTATACTGGTCTTTGTGAGTATTATCATTTAGTGTTCTGTAGTTTAAGACCATCCTCTCTTTGCCTTTGATTTCTTTTCCCGTTTTCGGGTCAATAGACGTTCCTGAGTTAATAATGAAAGCCATTGTTCTATGCTTACTTGTACTTGGTCTAATGACTCCAATTTCCAATAACGCCTTGATATGCCTATCAAACTGCTCCTTCATTAATGGCGTTACATGTTTAAGCGGTTTATCCTCTATTGTAAGGTCCGGGTTAATTATATCTAATTTGCAAACGACCTTATTTCTCTGCCAGTGTTTAAGAGGATCATTCCCGATAAATCCTTGTTCTTTAAGCCTTGATAACAGGCTACTGAATCTTTTCTCAAATTTGGGATTTGTAACTAAAGACTGATGATACAACGCATCCTGAATTGTTATATATTCGATTTCATCTAATCCCAATTCGTCAATTGCAACTGTGTGGGCAACAGTTTCTGTTGTGATTTGAACAATTGTGACATTTTTATAGAATGTAATCACATTGCCCTCGATTCGAAGACCGCCTTGCATCGATCTTATGAAGTTGCATCCTATCAACATTTGGATACCGTCTTGCATACCCATTGGAAAGCTATATGTAAAAGGAATCCTAAATTTATTTTCTCCAATAATCATTTGTCCTCCTTTCAGCTTTTTATTCGCAATTTGAGTTGAATTAACTCCTGTGATTTGAACAGGGTATGGGCTAGGTTCAAAAGCTTCTTCTGGTATTGCTGTTTGATCAATTGAGCAGTTTGTTGCACTAGTGTCCAAGATAGCTCTTATTTCAAATGGTTTTACGTTTGGGATTTCAAACGTAACTATCAAATTGTATAGACGGTTGAATATTCTTTTCTTTTCATGGTGTGGTGTAGAGGTTTCGGCTTTGTAAGATGATTCATCAATTTCAAATAGAACGTTTGCCGTTTCATCTTCCGTTATATCTTCTACCTCTATCTTTTCTTGTGTGGAGAGATTGTTAAAATCGTTTGTCAAATCTCTGATTAGTTCCTGTTCTCTTAACACTTGTTTCAACCTCTCGTTTTCACCTTCAAGATACACTATGTAATTTGTTAATTCTTTAATGAGTGCATCTTTGTTGTTATAAGGTCTCGATTGTAAGGAAACCTTTGGTTTAACTTGTATCCCAAAATAAAACGGGGCGCATAGTGAACATATTTGTAAACCACATTCTTTACATCTTTTATCGTATTCCGGTTTAATGGTAAGTTTACAGAAGCTGCAACTGCTTTGGACTTCTGTATCATTAAAACTATGCTCACATTTTTCTTGGTTTTCGGGTAATTGTATTTTACTCCTCCACCCGAAATCAGTTATTTGTAACATCAAGTTCGTTTCTAATGGTAAATCTTCTATTGCCGTACGTACTTGATATTCAGTTCTACCGGATTCTCCTTCAAATACACTGCAAATAGCATCACTGTCCGGTTCATTGAGATCAACAGAGACAACATCTAGGTCATCCGGTAAATCAAGGTTTTCTATGACCGCTGCTCTGACTAGATTGCCGTTTTTATTTCTCCAATCTTTGGCAAAGTGACCTTCTTCGCCACAGATAAAACATTTACACTTTCTAACCCTATCCGAATGTTTTCGCTTGAAAACCCTTACATGTGAATTATGGGGTTTTCCTTTATAGTTTTTGGCTTTCCTCAACCCATACTTCTTTCTGTTATTCTGGTAGTAACTGATGTGTGTATTTTACACACATATTCTTTAGGGTAAAACCGTGCCTTTTGGTATAAACTTAAGCTTTATTGGTCCAATTAATTGTAATTTAGGGCATATCATTGCATTTGTCGTGTTGTACCTCTTTCTTGACTTGCAGATTCGAAATATTACGAAATCCCGACTTTTGGAGCACTTTTCTGCCTTTCTGGTACGTGTTTCTTGAACTTATCTAAATGGGGAAACTCACCATGGTGAAACTTACCAACACGCACCAATTGAGTGGACTAATGAGTGAAATGTGAGATCTACCAAAATGCCAAAGGCACAAATTATTGGAGAGATGTGAGATTCCACATATATATGCACTGATACACACTTCACCCACTTTAAATGAAACATCTGAGTTCCACAGAAAGGCATAGCCGCGTGTGTCGAAAGACGCGGCCCCGGTGTTGTCCATTCCGACCGAGAATAATTAGAATGGACAGGGTTTGGCGCCTGTCCCTCACAGGTTCCATTGGGTCACAAGGGAACCCGGCTTTTTGCTAAATCCTTTGGTGTTTGGTGTTATATCCAAGAAAAAGCACCGCACGCCCAAAGATGAGTTCACCTCGTGTGATCTTGGAGGGGTCAGAACAAAGGACTACTCGTTGTGCCTGACGCTTGCGTCAAAACAACGAGAACGGTGAAAGTCTTACAATACACACACTAAACACCAGTTGAGAGTGATATTGAGAGAAAAGTGAGTCTACCAAAGCACGCAAAGTGCCTAGCGGAGTGACTTGTGAGAGTCCACAAAAACACGTACACATCCACTTTTCACTTCCATTCATTGAGAGTTAGGAAGATTCCACATATGGCTAGTTGCGAAGTGCCAGAAATGTCGTAACTTGGGTTGAGTTCATCTGACCTGGCAAAACAACGGATGAACGTGGTTGCGGGATTGTCCTGGGTGTTCTCCAAACAGTCGTCCCTTGGTTCGTACAGTTGGCCAAGTAAAATCGACAACTGAAAAAGTGCTTCGGAAGGCGGGATGTCATGTAGAGGTCCTGAGCAGAGGTCTGCGAGTCGTCCACCACTGTCTACGACTCGTTCAGCAGTGTTTGCAGAGGCAGACGGGTAGTCAGACACCAGACAACAGAGGTGAACGGGTAGTTGACAGACCTGTGCGACCAGTTCACCCTTGTTTGCAGAGGCAGGCGAGTAGTTCTACATTGGAACATTGATGTATGCGAGTCGCTCACCATTGCCAACGGGTCGTCCACATTGGATTTGCACCACCAGACACTCAGGTATTGGCATACATCAAAGTAAATGGCTGCATCTGATTCTACGTGGCAGAACAAGACCCAACGGGTCGTTCACCACTGTCAACGGGTAGTTGAAGGCACTGCCCAATTTTGGAAGGAAATTTGCTGAAGGTCTGTTTTGGAGGCGCGTTTTGGGGCTTATAAAAGGAGAGTTTCTGTAGGGATTCGGGAGGTTCATTAGGTAGGGTTTCAAAGGAAGAGATTGGAGGCAGCTACCAACCTTGGAGAGCACGAATTTCGAGAGAAATTCAACCACGAAGACAGCACCTCGCTCATCTTGAGATCTTCGGTTTTGTCAACATGATCTCTTATTTTCTTTACTTTTCTTTGTGTTCTTTTGCCATGACTGAGTAGTTTATTTGTTCTTAGGGATTAGGGTAGATTGTTGTGAATGGATTGATGATTATGCTACGTTTTTATTGTAGTATTATGTTCAACTTGTTGCACGTTAATAATATCTTTGCATGAATTGATTGTTGTTTTGTATGGAAAACCCGCAGACGAAGGCCAAGTCCGGTGTGGTTGTTTATATCAACTGACCAACCTTTATTTTATGCATTGCTTGAGTTGATCTTCGGATCCATAAGTACCCGAGAGGGGAAATTGCGTTATACGACGGTATTAACGGAACTTAGGTATAAAACAAGTTGAATTAGGGTTAGTCATAATCCTAGAAATGTTTTAATGAACTAATAACATTATAAAGTCCAACACACGAAAGTTGAGGAGTCAATTTGACCATCAGTTTCATTGAACGTTCATAATACGCGATAGAAGCCTATGTTAACTGGTTTGACGGCTGTCTGGCAGATGTCAACTGGTCGTTCAGGACACTGAACGGGTAGTTGACCATCTGTCAGCGCTGTTGAACAGCGACAAGACCAATGTCTGCAGGTAGTTCAGGACACTGAACGGCTTGCGAACATTGGTATTGTTTACCTAGCATGCCCTTTGCGAGTCGTTCATAGTAGTGAACGGTTAGTTGACCATTGATCCAGAGCAACAATCGATCCCGAACTCCCTAGGAATACCTTTTATAGTTAAGTTTAAAACCAAAATTTTATTTGCACTGTTTAATCTCTATTTTTAATTGTCCTTTAATTACTTAGTATTCCTTAATCAAAACAATTGCTTACAACCCCCCATTTTATACAAAAATACCAAAAATAGTTTTCGAGTCTAAATTAAAGTCGGTTTAGAAGTAAGTCCCATCTCTGTGGTTCGACCCTGATCTGCAATTGACCGTCGTTTGGTGCGACGTAAAGTGGGATTATGAAAGTATAAATAGTATTTGATATCACCCATCATCAGTAACCAGGGATGGGTATTTTACTACAAATTGTTAAGTCTTTTAGACTTCGTTGTAATGCAGCCTTCTTACACATTTCGACTAGATATTGATAGGAAAAGTGTATCCGGAGAATTACCCCAATTGTGTTGCCAGGGAATTTCTTTTTGAAAGCTTCTTCGAGTTCCTTCCCTATAAGTGGCGGCATTTTCCTAAAGAACTTCTCAGATAATTCGGGAGATAAGTAAATCCTCCCAGATTTTGCCGCTAGAACTTTGAAATCATTCATGTAAAGAAATAGATCCTTTACATGTTCGCATGATAATCTCTCAAGGTCTTGATACGCGCGATCCTGCTCATCTGTAGTCCCTTGGTATGGATCTTCTAATATTAGGACTCTTCTTATTTGTGAAATAACGTTCTGCGTATCATCAGCTATGGCCTCTAAGTTTAAGTATTCAGCCTCAAATGTCATACGCCATTGTATCCAGATCTTCTTCTCAACTTCACCTAATAAGTTTTCGATGAATTGTATTTTTGTTTTGTTACTATCAAAGTTTCGCTCACTTATTAGATTTAGAGTTATGGATTCCCATCTGGATATCACATCGTTGTATAGGCCAATGTCTTCTGTTAAAACTAACATTGCGCCTTGTTCTTGCATTGCTGTGGGCGAGTTCCATTGTTCATTCTGATGTCTCCCGATACCTCCGGGTAAGCCTCTGGGTCTTTGCGTATAACCTCCACTACCTCCTGCTTCATGATCATTTCTAAGGCCTCCTGGTGGATAATTTCTTAATCCCATAGTTGGCTGAGGTGGTATGTTGTAATTGGAAGTTATTGAGGATGATAAAGCTTTGTGTTGTGTGGTAGGTTTATCAAGGAATTGTTTTAGGATTGGATAATCAGTTTCCGGTTCTTGGCCTAAAACGTATACCATTTCTGTTTTAAACTCGTCATTATTCCCACCACCTTTCGCGAAAGGATTCACGAAATCCTCTTCATCATTTTCATCTTGGTCCCATATAGGTTCGTTATCCCATATATGTCTTTCATCCTTTGGTTCGTCTTCTATATCTTTAGCTAGACTGGCCGTTAGTTTGATAGACTCCCAATACGTGTCTTCTTCCTCGTCGTTTTCTTCATCATCTGACTCGTTAACATATAGTACTAGGGCAGTCTCTTGAGTAATTTCATCATCAGATAATTGTTCTTCATCTTTTGCACCAACTGATGGTTCTTCATTTGGCTTTATAGCAGAATAATTCTTGAATTTTAACAGTACTGAACTGTCTGATCGTGTACGAATAACAGCCTCTTGAGGGTGTTGTACCTCTGCTACACTAGGTGGTCTGATAACCCATTGTAAACCCCGTAAACTTTCAGTTGTGAGTGATTGACCGGGGATTGCCTGGACACCTCTACTAGCTAAATAGTCAGATACCCTTTGTACGTTATATCTGAAACTAGTGTAACTAGTATTTGATAATCTACCAATCAGTGATCTCGTTAACAGCAAATTGCTTTCGCTTGCTTGCCAATTCTCATACCCATGAGTTTGGACAACTAATTGGAAATGGTTAAAGAAATCTGCTATACTAAGCATGATATTGGGTGCAAGATAAGCCAATTGGGTACCGACTGCTAGGTCCATTTCCATTGTGCCAATAATTGACCTGTCATCTGCCCATCTGGTGTCTCGGATAGCAACCAGTGCGTTGACACCTGCGTTTCTGCGATGTAAAGTGTACAACCTAATCATAATTAACCCAATGTGCAAATGTTGGAGGCCTGACCTACGAATTTCTTCATAGCTTTGTTGTGTGATGAATGGCAACTCCAACTGTTGTCCACCCGTTGTCAGTATTCTCTGGTCAGAATAATGCTGATAAACCCGATGTTGTGTAGCTGTCCAGCCATCTTGATACAATGTTTCTGCTGGAACATATTGCGCTCTTCTAAACTGAGATACGTCTAATTCTGCGTCCGGGTTTAGTTGTGACTCTAGACTCCTGTTATACCCGATTTGTCGCCTTATAGGTAATCTTCTTGATATTTCCTGACGTAATCTATGACCACGTCTGTAGTTTCTTATTTGATCATCTATTGTTGGAGTCTGGTTTTCATTACGGTTGTTCTGTTCACGATTAGATATAGACGGCCGTGGTTCCGTAATGGTTTCCGTACGTGTTCGGTTCATTTTTAAGAAGACGAGGACTTCTTCTTCTCTTCTTCAAATATTTTACGTGGATCTTTGAACACGAAAAACGATACTTCCTTCTTTTTAGGTCTAGGGACTGGTTCTACTAGACTTAGCTTATTGAGACTCTTTTGTAGATCTTCGATTGTATTTGTGATATCAGATTTTGTCCCAGCTGACGCTTGTTCAGCTACAACTTTTCTGATATTATGGATGGTTTCTTTACAATCTTCAATTCCTTCGCTTATCTTAACCAAGAGTTGTATTATTGTGTTATTTTGCTTGATTATTGTCGATGTGCCTTTTGTTGCTTCAGTTGGTTTCACAAAACCAACCGCGGGTTCTTCAATTGATTCGGTTGCTTTTAACGCTTCCAAGTAGTTTGTGCTCTTTTGTGTTATTCTCCAGTCGCTCATCTATTAAAATTTGGTTAAGTATGTATTTTACTGACTTTCAATTTCAAGTTTTTTAGGTCCACAGTTCAGGATTGGTCATATTTTTGCAATTTTTAGACTTTCTCAAAAGTACGAATCTTAAAACAAGGAATACACATCTAATGGTTCAGTTTTTCCAGTGCCAAAAGTCCTTTGACATCATGGTGCACCATAGCATTTCTCTATTATATTTGATCTTATATATATCAAATTCATCCAATAACAATCATGTGACAGAGAGAGCACCATGTTGGGAAAGAAAAAATTTGGTCCCATTGAATAATTCTTTTCCCATTAAAATGTGAATAAATGGGTATTAAATTGGAAAATTACACCAAAACCCATATGAAAAAAGACCATCCGAACACACATGGGAAATTTTCAGCTATGGGTGATGGAAACCTCATCCAATCCCAATGATGTAATGGTTACAAACACACCCTTAAAAGACGAATTCGTATTTCCTAGAATGATCAGGAATTTTGAAGATAGAAATGGACAGTTTTTGTGTGTTGGTACTGTAGCAATTACTGTGCGGACAGAATAATGACGCTGTAGCAACGATGATGATTCAGGAAGGTCCGCTGCCCATTCCTTTGGAGTATTCCAGAGGATGTCGATTTCTAAAAGACGGCATTACAACATCAAGCACATACTTCAAGATTAAAAAAACTTATTAACTGCTTGAAATGTGAAGGGGCACTGTCCAATTATGTAGAACAAACAAAAAATCCAACCATAAGAAAGAAGTGATGAGTTACCATTAACAAGTTGTAATAACATCATTATAATTATTATATTTTTTCTTATATTATCATTATATTATCTTTACTTTCATATATTTTTTATTTATTTTAGAAAATAATGAATATTATTATTAATTTATTATATTATTTAGTTTATTATTGTTATCATTACTATATTATATTATAATCATTATTGAATCATAATTATCAATATTTCTACTATTCTAATTGACACTTGCCAAACGATAATTTCGCTATTTCGAATAGTCAAGAATACCACTCTTTCAAAATCACACTATTCTACTTTTACTATTCTAATTTCAATCTTCTAACGTTATTCCTAAATTTGCCAAACGGATATGTAACATAGGTACAATTAAAGAATAAATTTCATTACAAGAGAAAAAAGCAGGTTTTTATTGAGAAAAAAATTCAGACTGAACTAAGAAATACCCTTTAGCTTTCCAATCCCATACGGCCATACTGCAGTGTGCATGCATTGTCCATTTCTAAGCTGAGAACAACAACAATATATTGAAATACTAATGAAAGTTTTCTTTTGAATCTAGTTAGTAGTCGGGCAGTGTTGTTTGCTCCTGAAAGGATTAGGATGCCTAATCAAGGTGTCTCAAACGATATATATATAGAGAGAGCGCAAAGCTATGGTAATATGCATAGAATATCCCCTTCAGTTCTATGCATATTAATGTGCTCAATAAATTGAGATTTAAGTAGCTCAATAAATTCTTCATATCAAAATCTTGTAGGAAATCAAATTTCGTGATTTTTAGAGCTTTCTTGCTATTTTTTAAATATTTTTAAACGGTCCAGAAAATGACACTTTTTAAAATTAAATCTGTGCTATTTACAAAATAGAAAGAAAGTTCTAAAAATCACGAAATTTGATTTTGCTACAAAATATTGATATGAAGAATTTATTGAGCAACTTAAACCTCAATTTATTGAACAATATGCATAACCGCATAAAACGAAAGATATACTATGCATATTACCATAACATTGCTCTCTATATATATATACCTACTAAACGTGAACCTATAGAAAAGAACTTTGGGAACACGGATTATGGTAAGTAACATGATATTACAACTCATCCTTCATCAGAATGTTTTCATTTATAAATTGAATCACATAAATCAGGTTTCCATGATGGATAAATAATCCTTGAGCTATTTAATTGAAAACATTATTATTTTCTTCAAAAAACCAACTGTATCACAATACAAGATAACTACAAACATGCAAGTAGGGTAACTAGAGAAGGGGACTTCTTTCTTCCTCTTAATCAAACACCAAGCATTAATTTCTTTTAAAAAAAAAAAAAGAAAGTGTCCAGATTAGTTTGTCTTCCTGCAGTCCTTTCTGATTTCCCCATTGGTACCAGTCAATGGGCTGATGTTCCCCATATTGATCATTGCCACCTTGAAATCGGCCGAAAACTTAGCCGAATTTGACGAGTAGCCTGAGACTTGTGAGTCAGTTGAGCCACCACTGTAGAGTTGCTGGTCTGAGTGCAACAGAGCCTTATTATTCACCAAATTTTTGTAGTAGTAGTTGTCGAATGAGTTGGGAGTAAAAGCATCGAGTGGCGAGAGTTTGTCGTCCCCCCCTGTGCTGGGACAGTTTGCTTGGAGGGATGTGGCAAGTGAGGAGTCGATGTTTGTTTCATTGTAGATACGGGTCCTGAATGTTGTGCACCGGGCTTGACCAATTGTATGTGCCCCTATATGATTATGAACTATATGATTATGCAACTCTGAAATCTGTCTAAAGATATGCATTTCTTATCTGTCATCTGTAATATTAATTATCTGTTGAACATAATTATGAATCCAGAGTCATGATTCTGGAGACACATTGCCCTTTTTTTCGAAACATTATAATCTTAGATTTGCAGACACTTTTGTTAGCTTGAGTAATACAGCCATACAGGAATGTAATACCTGACAGAACTACGAGGTCGGTCGTACTTAGACCTTTGTTGGAAAAATCAGAGATTAGGGTACTCAGGTCAGATGTGGGCTTCGGAATGTTACTATTCGCATCACTAAAGCTTGCCGTCGTAGCGTCTTTCCGACCTAATTGAACTGTCCATGTGGGACCTCCCAACTGAAATTCAACAAAAAGTAAATGAACCAGAAATTTCCATGATGTATTTCATTAACTAGCCGGAAGAGAAATTTTCGATTAATTTAATGCATAAAAAATAAGGAACTACAAAATACCAACAGCATGTCAGCATGTACACAGAACTGTTGTTCTTCAAAGGATAGAAATACAGAATTCTCAATTCATATATGTTGAATTGTTGAATTGTTATCAATAAAAGCATTAATATTGAATTTTAAATTTCTATTCATATATATAGTTCCCTCCATTACCAACCAAAAATAAAATAACAGTGTGACAGTGTGTTCTTTTTGTATACTGTCTTTCCTATATATTGTGAATAATTAATTAATATATTATATCATCCTGCTAATTACGGTAAATTGATCTCACCGCTACAACCGAGTCACGAGCGGCTATGGCAAGTATATCTGCACACGACACGACTTGCGGACAAATGGCTTCTAGATTTGATTTGATTGTATCAATCACTTCAAAACCACGTATTGAGTTGTTGTTTGGAGCTGCAGTCTTCTCTCCGGTGAACGTTGGAGTGTCGTCCAGTAGAACTGACCCATCACAGCCCTGTAGTCAATTTTTTAGTTGTTCAAATGTGAAACTCATCATTAAAATCAAAATGTACATTCTTTACAACTTTTTTCCTTCCAATGCACCATATTTGATCATATTTCTCATGAAAGCAAAACTAATTTATATTCCTTCAAAAGAAAATATTGCATTATTATTGACAACTGAGGACTTATTTTTGCCAAGTACAATTGTTGCCTTCCTATGAAGTGCTGACATGCGCCATTTATTAGTTACTAATGATGCATCCTTACATTAACAAAGCAGTCGTGAAAATGGAGGCGGAGCAACGAAGCACCCATTCGGTGCTCTTTCAGCACAGCGGCATAAACAGCTGACCTAACAGCACGAAATGCACCCGGACAGGACTTGTCATAGAAGCTAGGAGATAACTGTGCTGATGCAATTGCAATTGCAAATGCAGTGAAGAAAATGAAAATGGGGTAAGAGTGTGCTCTGAGAGAAGCCATTTCCGAATTGTTAGACAAGAGAAAGTGCTAGAAGGGGAGTGTGATTTGTTGACTTGGTGGTGTTTATGGTGGTATTTATAAGTAGAAAATACAAGCATAAGGAACTTTATATAATTGTAAACTATCAAATGCTGGGACATGGGTCAGAATTTCAATCCATTGTCGGAAAGTACCATGCAAGTTAGGTACATGTGCGATGCAAGTTTGGTACTTGAAGCAATATATACACATATTCACCTACTCCGTCTAAAAAAGCAAGTACACTATACTGTATGTGCTTTTATTTTATGCGCGCTTGCTTGTCAGTGTAATACAGTAATTGCAGTAAATGTTGTACAATTTCCACAAAACCCAATTTCAACTTGAGCTGGAAATGAGTGCGGATCACTAGTTAATTAACAGAGTATCTGCCAATTGAAAAAAAAGTGTATAAAAAATGGTTTGATTTACATTGCATCATGTGGAGTGTTAAAAAGATTGAATGCTGTACTTGTTTGGATTAATCAACCAATCTACTTCTGATATACAATACAAAGATTGGAATTTTAGGTCCAAATGAACTGAGGCAATTTCCTTGCTTACTTTGATATTTTTTTCCCTTTAATGTTAGAATGTGAACATAAGGAACTCCTAGGATCCTGGAAATCAAGAAAGTTAAGCGCATCTCCTCATCTATAAAAACTATAATATAGCCAACTTCCAAAAATACCCTAATTACTAGTGCTCAGTTACATGTTTGATTTAGTTTTTTTTTCTTGGCAAAAGTTGGTTACTTCAAAAGATAAGATACACTGATTACTCAGACTCATCTGAACCGTTCAATTCATCGAAATTGATGAAAGGTGATTCTTTGAAAAACACAACATAAGTTATAGTGCATTAGTGCATCACTTCTCATCAATTTCGATGAATTGAATGGCTCAAATGAGTCAGAATACCTAGTATATTTATCTTTTGGAGTAACCAAGTTTTTGCCTTTTTTTTCTTTTCCTCTGTGAAACACTGCTGAAATGGAGGTGGTAAAACAATACAGGTTGAAAATTCTATACCTGCTTTATTTTGTATATTTTTTGCTCCTAAAGAATCAAGAATGTTTCTGAGTCAAATTAATGGTGTACCAAATGCAACTCGTGTCCTATTTCCCATCCCAAATTCACTGAAAGGTTAAATGCTAGGTTACTAGCATGTTAGTTCTGCTTCCACTTTACATAAGTTGGCTCTTTTCTTATATTAAATGATAGAAACTTGAAATAATGGCGGCGCAAAATTTGACTGTCAAAATAGGTAGGAGTAGATAACGAGTTCTGTTCAGAAATCAGAATGGTTCAATTAGAATAAGAAAATAATTGAACTGGTGCATAACTGGTTACGATTTTTAACTTCATCTGACCTTATACCACTACTACAAAGTACGCGTGTTGAGACGGATATTTGTGCACATACAGACGGTTAAGTCCGTCCAAAGAAAAATAAAGGGGCGGTAATAAGTCCGTCTCAAACCCGTTGCAAGAATAACCGTTTCAAAGGATTGTAGAGACGGAAGAACAACCGTCTCTAGACATTTACCCTTGAGACGGATCAACCATCTATATGAATCCACCTTTCGGACGGTTTAAATGACTCTAGTAAAAAATTTAAGGACGAATTACCCGTCTATATTTCTAATTAGTAGAGACGAATTGACCGTCCATAGTTGTATGTTTTAGAGACGAATTGGTCGTCCATAATTATATTTTGTAGAGACGGATTGTGCGTCCATAGTTGTATCTTCTAGAGACAAATTGGTTGTCCATAGTTGTATTTTGTTGAGACGAATTGATCGCCCATAATTATATTTTTAGAGACGGATTGGATGTCCACAATTGTATTTTCTAGAGACAAATTAGTTGTCTGTAGTTGTATTTTGTCGAGACGAATAGACCATTCATATTTATATTTTTGAAAGACGAATTGACCGTCCATTTCAACATTTTAGAGACAGATTGACTGTCCACAAATAAATCAAATTCTCATTCATTTTCTACAATAAAATAGTAACATTCCTAAAAAAAATTCAGTTTTTTGCTGTACAACCAATAAATTAATTAAAATCTTAAATTAATGAATGTATATATTTTTGTAATAATATTTTTTACAAATTAATTATGTGCATCACAAAAAGTAATATTCATTTGCCAAAAATAACTCCATTAACATTGAAATAAACAAAACATATATAACATTACAAATGAAGAAATGTTATATTTACTGCCATATCACATAATGCATCCATAATTTACAATTTGAAATGCTATATTGTTCAATAAAAGACTTCACACTATTTGTTCCAAAACATCCCTCAAAATGAATACTCGTCTCACTTCGGTTAATTAAATCACTCAGAGCTTTCCATCCCTTTGTACACCCAAGGATAGAAATCTGAAAAAAACAAAAGGACAAAAATGAAATGTGCATCAATGTACCTTTCAAAATCTTATTTCCTTCATAGAGAATTAATTCATTGTTAATTTACAAGTAACTAACCCATAAATCTCGTTTAAGATCAGACTATCTTCTGTTCCGTGAAAGGAGCGCAGCTAAGAGGCAACGAAGAGCTGGTTTCTCCTAAAAAAATTGAACTGGCATATAAGATTGAATCAAGGTAACAGAACAGGCCCGCTAGAAATGAATTGCCTCCTTTATAAGGTACAATACGTTTTGTATTTGAAATTGCAAAGAGTAGAAATCTTACCAACGGTTTGCGCCTCATAAAAATAAGCCATAGCAATTAATAAAGGCTAGGAGAAAAGTGTCCATGTGCTCCGCGCCTGGTCCAGCAACCTCCGCCAATGCTCCTAGTGTGCATTAAAATCACTGAAAATAGAGAACATTTAAAAAAATTGAAGTACCTGACCAAATCCAAATCCTCCGAGCAAAACTGTCCATCCCCATGTCACCCATTGACACATGTACAGATCTGCAATCACAAAAACAAAACATGGTTCAATCAAATGACGATTGATCACTCTATTTAAAATTTAATCTAGGTCGAAATGAAAATGGAAGCCAACGATGATGACGGTTACCAACCTTATATTGATTGGAGACGCCGCCACCAAGGTGAGCTAGGTAAACGGATCGTTGCAAGAAAGCAGTACCTGTACCACGGCGCAATAAAGTTCGGTGGACGAGAGGCATGGTCCCTCGGTCGTCATCGCGTGTGCTGCCATTAGCCAATGAATAGGGGAAAATAGTAGCTGTCGTTGAGGTAGAGGCAGGGAGGCACTTGCAAGGGTATGTTTAGCGAATTAAGAGGCAGTGCGAGGGTTAGGGGAGCAAGAGACGAGATTAGCCTGATTTTATTGCTACATATCAATCAGCATTTATTATTTCCAATTTAGTTCCCTTCCTTTTTTAATTTTTATTTGCGATGTCAAGTTTTTCTTTAAAAATTTGTCAATAATCATATTCATTAAGCAACCTCCTTTATTTTTTTTAAGAAATCATTGTATATTTTAGTAATTACAAGCAATTAATTTCCAATTTCCAAAACATGTATGACAATAACTAATCAATTTTATAACTGGTACAAACTCCTATATAAACAATAAAATTTACATGAACATAACAGTTGCCTTGTTTTTTCAAACGTGTGAATTATATCAATATTATAAAAAATGACGGAACAGCACCCAACATTCTTAAATGAACATGACGCAAGACACAAAAGACGCTGCAAACCGCGTGATGCATGCCGCATGCGATGCAAGACACATGACGCATGAGACTGCTGTACTAAGCAATGTCTCGAATTTGTCGATTTGAATTAATGAGATTGAGCCAAAACCAAACAAAAACAGAAATCAAAACGTTATATACATTCAGAAACATTATATAACGTTGTACCATCAGTTACACAATGATATTGCCAAGACAAGAAATGCCACAAAGTTTTTCAGAAATGCTATAAAACTTTGTATGACATTGTTGAACGTTATATAACGTTGTAAGAATGAATTTCAATAAAACGATCGAAATTCTAACAACTGCAACGGTCATAATAGGAGCCAAAACATTGTGTGACGTTCTGGAACACTTGTGTTGTCTAGTTAATCGGCTGGACCTTGTTATTGTGTCGGAGGCTAGTTTGCAAACCGATCGTGACTATGCACATCAAGCACAAATATCACACGATTCATGAATTTGTTGAGAACGGAGACATTAATATGTGATAACCAGGTACGAAAAGCAACACAACTATCCGCTAACAAAACCACTTTCATTGGCCAAGCATAAGAGACATGTTGGCGCTATGGTTATACGATACATGAGAGACATGCGTGATCATGTTTCACAGATCACTGATACGAGGTATATGTTTAATCGCATAAATATACATGTACGAGGTACGTGATATTGGACATGACCCACCTTGACTTGCTGTAGAGATTGTGTTTGTGTCATCAGCAAAGTCACAAATTAGTATTGATTTTATTATCTGAGATATCATAATTCTAGATAATTAATGTATATTTCGTGAATTCGTTGAGAACAGAGACATCAATATGTGAGAACCAGGTACGAAAAGCAACACGGCTGATCCGCTAACAGAATCACTTTCATTGGCCAAGCATGAGAGACATGTTGGCGCTATGGGTATATGATACATGAGAGACATGCGTGATCATGTTTCACATATCACTGATAAGAGGTATATGTTTAATCGCATAAATATACATGTACGAGGTACGTGATATTGGACATGACCCACCTTGACTTGTTGTAGATATTGTGTATCTGAGATATCATAATTCTAGATAATTAATGTATATTTTGTGTGATTATATATCAAACGCCGCAAGACGCAAGATTGTGCATGTATCTGAGGTATCTGTTTAATCGCAAGACGCAAGACGCAAGACCCATGACGCAAGATGCTGCAAGTCGCGTGACAGGTGATGCTAGATGCAAGACACATGATACATGATGCATTATGCATGCGGCGATACGGTGATTTCAAAAATCCTTAGATATGGGTTATGTTATATATATATTAAAAATAATAGAATTTAATAAACAAGCTAGTTTATAAAAACATATAATAGTGTAACTTGTCTTGGATTTGAATCTCCTTCATGCTTCATGTTTCACTCATTTTTCTACTGATTGTCACATGGAATTTCGAAACGTATCGAGGCGTATCGAAGATCGAATTTGTCAGCCAAAGTGAATAAAATAATCGAATACACCAATCTCGATACGCCACATCACAGATATACCATGTGCCTCATCGGATACGTATTCGATAAAGCGCGGCAAGATACGAATTATGCATGTTATTTTTTTGTAATGAAATAATTATACATGTTGTCGATTTTATTATGCACCTTTAGTTGAGTTATAGTGCACATTATTTGAGTTATAATGCATGTTATTTTTAATAATGAAATAATTATACATGTTAATTTCTGTACTGAAATAGTTATAATGAAATAATTATACATGTTAATATCTGTATTAAAATAGTTATTATAGTATAACATGAATAATAAATCAGATAATGTTCATGATATAATTCAAATAAAGGTGCATAATTAAATCGATATCAATAGTTAGTATCAAATGTGCTTGATATGAAACATTATCCATTAAATAATGCAAATAAGCCTTTCGTGGTTGGTCTTTGTCATTCTTTTTTAAGTACCATTTCAATGAGAATTGGGGCCCGCATATATTTCTATCCTCTGTGAGTACCGTGACCCACAAACCCACCCATTTTAGCAATGAAGGTGAAGCAAAAATACAACTATACAAGAGTCGGCGACTCGGCGCATCATAACCTCTTCCTAAATTGCTCCCATGTGTATATTATTTTTTGTTTTCGTAAATGGAAGGAGATCGACGAGAAGAGATTCTTGGTGTGATTTCACCCGCCAATTTCACCCGCCAGACCATTAGTTTGTTTTGGCGCGCTCCAATTTGGTTATATTGGTAAGAATTTCTCCAATTTTGTAAATTTATTAGAAATTTTAGCACGCTATTCTTTGTTCCCGCGGTAAATCGAATTTTTGAAGCATTCGCTTCTTATATAGCTGGTTTACCATCATCAAGCGAAACACATCGATCCTTCCCAATTACACAGTTTCCTTACCCTTCACTAATTTCACAATTCATAGTTGGCAACTGAGGTATGGGTCGTAAAGGTCGATCTTATGTAGCATTGCGTGATTTAGAACAAGAAATTCTAATTTAAACCTGCCATATTTAAGAAAATATATCATTGTTCTCTCTTGGCCACTACACACCAGAATACAATTATCTCAACTCCCTTCTCCTATACTCGCATGTATTGTTAGCAAAAAGTAAAATATCTCAATTTTGTAACAAGTTTCACATCTCTTCAAACAGTTGCTCCAGCCTCCAGGTATATTATGTATTGCTTATCCTTCTTCCGACCAGCTTCAGAACTTAGCTTTACAAAGGAATGTCCTGTTAATTTCAAGTATTAAAGATATACTCAAATCTTTACTTAGCTTTACAAAGGGAATAAGTTACTCTGACAAGTCGTCTTATGCACTTATACAATTTGGTACACCTGCTTTTCATAAATTTAAAAGTATGTAGAATATAATATAATCTTTGTAAAATGGGACCTTTTGCAGAAAGTTGTACTGATCCTTCTTTGGCAACAGCAAATTTAAGAAATGAACATTAGCCATGCAATTGCAAGGCAACAAGAGGACGCCACTGCCAGTACTCAGGGTGTTATTGGTATACTTCAACTAGTCACATGAAAAAAAAACAGTCAGAAACATATATCGTCCTGTAGATATAGATTGAATATATCTTGGTTTGCATTTCATCAAACAGCTTCAGACAATTGTTGATTTTTCCAACTTTACCTAATCCATCAGTCATTTCTGTGTAGGTAACCACATTAGGACACATGAGCTCTCAAGCATTTTAGCAAGTACCTAAAGTGCAAGATCCAATCTCTAATCCTTGAACAACTTATCAATCTGTGTACATATGTGTACACATCAGGCAAAAATCCTCTCTGGATCATTCTAACAAAAACTTCATGTTGAAAAAATGAAGGAAAAATACTCGGAATATTACCATGCAATAGAAACCTTTGAAAAATATGTTCGTCTTACCTCGGGTTTGGTTGCTTTGATAATTAATTAGTTTTAAGAGAAAGGGAAGCAACTCATGGCACTCTTCTGGCCAATCATACTGACAAATGGCAGCCACTGCCATGCCAACAGCCGTGCGAATCTACCGTGAGAATCATCTAAAGATAACATTAGAAGTTGTCGAATCATAATCTAGAGCATATAGGACTGAAGAGACAAAAAATTTAACAGAAGAATGATAGTAGTTATTTCTTTAAGAACAAAGAAGAAATTTGTGTTACACCAGCATATATTATGACTAATAGTTTGTGAATCAGTCGAAAAGTATCACAAAGGAGAATTTTGAACTAAAAAGTCTTACTTTTACTTCAGCCGAAACAATTGGGGGCACAAAATTTTCTTCATCTTCCTGCCAGTGCTACTTAATTAACTGTTTTTGGAAAACTTCTGACAAGTGATGCCAATCAAAGAAAACAAATAGCACTGTATTTTCTTTCTTTCATTGTGTTTGCTACTTGTGCTTGCTGAAGGCAATGAACCATGTTCTGATTTGTTTATATTCATCCTATCAAACTTCACTGTCTGATATATGTGCCAATTTTAGGAGAGCATGTAGATGAGAAATGTGTGTCGGTTTTATAAAATGCATATTTCATGTCAGTTCTAAGAATGATACGCATATACATGTCCAATCAGAGAATACAGCAATCAGGTAAACCCATATGCCAGCATATATTTCTCACAATCAAAACAACAAAATATCATCTAAGACGAAATAGAAGTCAATAAGAGTAGATGGAGCAAAAAGAGACTTACCATTTAACACACAAACCTGCAACATAGAAGGCATAGAATATGACCGGTGTCGAGTTGGTGTCGGAGGGTCTTGTGGTCTTTATTGTACCAGTCACCGATCAGGACTATGTAGTCATCAGCTAGTGGATCGAACGGGACTGGGACAAGGAGATGGCTGTTGACACATAGGCCTCCAAAGGCACCTGCTGCATTGAGCATTCCAAGTGATGGATAATAGTAGAAGCTGCCGATTTCATCCTTGACTTGGAATTTGTAGGTAAAATTCTTGCCAAGTAGGATTGGGCAGTTTGTCCCAGCCACACCATCTTGCCACGAGTTCTTCCTCTGTTGAATTCCATTCCTACAAAATCGAGCAATTTCACCATGAGTCTGAAATCTAGAACAAAGAAAGGTATTAATTATATCTCAAAACTTAAAGTGACTTGCTATAACAAAAAAAAATACAATTTTGAATAGCTTTCAAATCAAGAAAAACACATATAATGGCTAAGAGGTGGAACGAATCAAAAGTAGAAGTAAAAAATTGAAGTAGCTATGCGTCTATAATGCAAACAAATTAATCACTCTAAAGCTTGTATCTGTATATGCAAGCAAAATTAATCATTCTTTCCTCACAGAAATGGGGGAGTGAGTTGAGCTAGTAATCTTTTACAGTAAAATTGAAAGATGTGAAAAACTTGACAATAGCTCCTGATTGAACATCGATCTGGAATAATGCAAAAGGAAAATGCAATAAAGATTAATCAATTGGTAGAGCGAACATGAAAAGAAGCCAAACCTTCACGATCCATCCGCGAGATTCATCGGTGAAATCAAAAGCGAGAACTGGAGCAACTGCTTCTTCAAATCGTAGGGAAGAATGATTAAAAGGTAAATCGAGAACGGATGGAGAGGAGATAAATCCTCGACTGAGACTGAAGTGGAATAAATCCTTCAAAGCTGAGCTTGAAGTAGAATAAATCGCAGACCTAGCTAGTACCCTTTGAGGTGAATTCAATCCGAGAATGGATGGAGAGAGCATACTCGACTGAGACTGAGACTGGAGGAAATCGCCAAAGATGGGCGTACGAGAGAAGTCTGGAAGTTGAATTTCCATGAATTATTTTGTTTCTAAAAAAGGGCGAGAGTGATTCCGAGCGGAACAAATCCGATGTTAGGAGAAGAAATTAGGGATTGGAGACGAGGATCGGAATTCGGGAAGAGGCGAAAACATATTCGTCTCACTATTGCGTCCGAATTCGAGTAAATTCGCTATCGTTGGGGCGATATCGGGTCCGACACAAAATTACCGATTCGACAGATCTAATTTGTTGTAGTGATACCAGGGTAACATGTGTGCTTTGTGACCACTATTCATTAAGAAAAAAAATTCTCAGAATGCATGAAGCTATTATCTGGTATCTGGTATGCTTCACATCACCAATAAAATCTCTGAATGAAGTTTACGAAAAGCACACATTTTCAGAACGTGTAACATTATGAAAGTCAATTGTAACGGATCATGCTAGTCGCAATCATTGAACGCTCTGTATAAATAAATGTACTATTATTGCATTCTAGTAAAACAAAAGTGTGACGCGTGCCAAACTGTTCAGACTTGCTATTTGACTTCAAACCCTGTCTATTTATTAATTAAGCTAAAGATAAAGGCTCACTTGCCACTTGGCAGAATCCAAGCTTGACAAATAGTAAGACTAGTTAGCTTTCTTCATTGAGCTAACACGAACCCTTGTTTTCTCACAATAATTAAGCATGTGTTCTAACATTTTAAGGAAGAAAAATAATAGATATTACTTGGGAAAAAGAAAAGATAATCTCCACGAGATAGCTAATCAAAATCGTAAGGGTAATAAACAATTAGTAAATAAATAAATAAATAATCTAATATAAAACCTGGTGTAAATGGGTATTTTTGCATAATGTCATACAAAATATTTATCCATATTTGTATTAACTACTACCTGTATTTCTGAAAGTTCCATCATTAGGAAATCGAAAAATTGTTTATTAATCAAGAAAACTGTTATTCCCTGATAGAAACATGACATCACAAGTTCACAACCAGTTCATGATTTGCACTAATCAAAGACAGCATGTTGTGGAAATCTTTGAGTGTCAACTGTCAACCAAATTTCTACCGAAGTTTGAAAAATCATACACAACTGCTTCCAAAAAAGCCTAACTTTACTGGAAGACCGCTATTTGTGGTTCGAGCATATAAAGGTCAGCCCCCTGCAGTTCGAATTTGAACGGTCCGTTTTTAATTGACGGTCCGGATTATAAACGCAAGGTTCTGTTCTTACGTAGTGTTCTAAATTTGTGCCGTGCAGTTCCATTTCAAACATGATTTGACACGGCACGACACAATTAGTATTTTATTATATTTACCGTGTTGTTCCATATCGTGCCTAAATGTGTCGTATCTTAACCGTGTTGTGTCTAATTGTAACGTGTTTGTTCGTATCGTATTGCTTCGGCATGACATGCCTAATTCGAGTTAATCATGTCGAAAATAATAATAAAAAACTAAAAAATAATTTTTTTTTTACAAGAACATAGAAATCTGAAAGTTCATCACACTTTTTTTATGCTAGTGTTGTCATTGACACTTGACACTACGTTAGATGATGAACGAATTTAGAACTCCCACTGGAAAATTTCAAAAAAAAATTGAACTTTCGTGCTTACCCATGCCATCGTATCATGCCTAAATGTGTCGTGTCTAGACGTGTTCTCGTGTCGTGTCTTACAATAGTAAACCTAAGCACGACATGCTTAAGACATGACAAGTGAAATGTACCGTTCCATGTCCCGTGCCGTGTCGTGCCATGCCATTTTTAGACACACAAACACAGTTTTGAGAACTCTTACCCCATAAGGGCAGCGGATACGGACCCACCTGTTCAACTCTTTCTCATTTCTTCAAGCTAGAATTCAAATAAATAAAAGAAACCAATATTAACAGAAACTTCTATTTACATATAGTTTGAGGCTAACATAATTGAACTGTGCTACTACTAAGGAGCCCCAAATCAAATTCTACATGAAAAGAGGCCTATTTCCCCCATTTCCTACACTGTACAAGGATTATTCACTGTCAGCTATTTTCTACATGAATACTAATATTGTACAAGATAAACAAATGCCAGCATGCTACCAGCTACCTGTTCTACCCTTGTTTGATATCAACTTGAGGCATGAAATCTTTGGATCATTCACTGTCAGCTTCTTCTACTATAAGCTCCTCTTCATCTAATTTTGTAAAATATTCTCTTTGTTCCCTCACAAAATTTTCAGGTAAAGTGAAATTCTCTGGCTGCCCAGGAAAGAAAAATGAAAAGAGAGCATATGATAAAAATGCTGGTTCAATGAACCACAATTGTTGAAGTTTGTCGTCTAAACTCTCTAAAATTTGTGTGTACAGTTAATTAGGTAACCGGTTTGAAAAAAGAAAACAAACCTTCGTTCATAGTGCATATAGACCAGACGAATACTGGTAATAAATGGAAATTTACCATGACTTCCAGATACAAAAGTGGTGCACGCTAGTATATATCAATAAAGTCCAATAAAGGGGCTAAAGAAGTGATAACAAAGTGAAATAGTTAAACAAGTACCTTTCTCCGTCTTTTGCATGGTGCTGAAGAAACTACACGTGATGTGACACCATCAACACCATTTTTTGACTTCTTTCCTCTTTTATAAAAAATCAAATCCAACAATTAAAAAACAGAAAAAGTAATTTTTGTTGTAAGAAAGAACAAATTAATTGTGCCAACAGATATTGTAGTAAGATTTGGTTCCAAACAGAAGTTTGGTAGCGTTCAGTAGCAGAATTACTTCTTCATGCATGGGAATACTCGCTCGCACGCTGTGCATGACTTCTCTTCTTCATTGTTGGAAATCAAGAAATAATTTATTATTTCTACACTCCCAATAAATATATCTATTTAGGCATCTGCATCTATCCTTCAACTGCTGTATCTATAATTGAATATTTATATATATTTATGTCTTTATGTAGATATGTATAAGTACATCTGCACACCTTGTTATTCCAAATAAGCATTGCAATGTATGTTAATAAATAAATCCTCTTTGGAACTAAGGTTGTTATTATAATACATACATATTTTGTTCAATTTTCCGTCTACGAGGGGGACAACTCAATGCAGCAGTGGAAGTAGTGCGTGTGGTATTCTCTCCCCTTCTGGTGTTTCTCCTTTTAGAAACAGTTGCTCGGTCAGAAGTATCTATAAAATTACAATCACCACTAACTGCCATAAAAATAAGAGAAACATCATAAGTTAAAGTTGAATGGTGCATTTAGTTTTCTAATTGACACATCATGTAATATATACTCAAACAGAAGCACTTATTTCCATGCATTTGAACAAAAACCTAAATTAGGCAATCAACCTTCAGGCCTCAAAATATACCATACAAGGAAAAAAGTAATCCTCTCCTCAATTTATATTGCGATCTTATTGGATTTGGAAAAAAAATCAATATACCGATTACCATTAGCCTAAATCCACAAATGACCTTGATAACCAAGCCCATCCATTTCAATTTTCTCCAGTTCTATTCTCTCTTGTTAGTCTCCTCTCTAATGTATCATGGCCTCATGAGACACTTAACCAGAATCAGATGAGAAAGGCAGACACACACACACAGAGCAAAAGCATTTTTTGTTTTCTGTTTACTTCATGTTGGCATAGCATTGTAAATACTTAAGACTTTTATCTCTTATTGAAATAGAACACAAAAGTATAGTCACTCCTATTAAAAAAAAAGCATTATTCAACCACTGGACATAAAACTCAGTTTCTACTGACTGGTTTAACAAAGCATACTTATCAAACACTACCGTTAGGGTTTTGGGCAACATTTAGGTTTTACTACCAGCTTCCACTTTTGTTCTCTTCTTTATTGCACTAATTGTCTTGTGGTGTGTCTAACTGAAGCTCTATACAGACTTTGAAGCTTAAACATCCACTTCCACCCCACACAAAACCAATTTTCCACCTATTGAGCTAGGTATTGCAAATATACAAAAAAAAAAAAAGTGATGAAACGCAAACAACTCACCTGAATCGAGATCTGAAGGTCCCGCCGTTGAACAAGAAGCCATTTCACGGCTCTTACTGACGACGGCAGTTTCAGATCGTGAAAGTAATTCGTTTTGGCCTGGGTCGGGTTCGAGCTGCTTCGATTTGGATTTGGGTTTACGTTTGCGCATGGAATTTGGGAGGGGAGGAGCAGATGAAGAGGCGGCGTTGGATACATCGGAAAAAGGTTCTCTGCTAGGGTTTGCTCTTGTCTCGATTCCTCCGTTGTTCTCCATTGTTGTCGATTTACGAGAGAAGATATTTTAGCGTTTGAACGCGAGATGAGATGAATTAAGCGGGAGAATATGAGAGCAATGTGCTTCGGAACTGGGAAGATAATTTCGGATCCAGATCCGAGTGCGAGACTAAGGTTTTGGGTTTGGATTTCTAGAAGCGCCGTGGGATCGCTTGGGACCGTTTGATCGTTGAAGTTTATGCTTACGAAGTTATCTGAGCCGTTTAATAACAAGGCTGAAAAAGCAAACAAATTTCATTCATTATATTTTGGAAAAAACTCGAATACAAAAACACATCAAAATCTACTCTGTAAATTAAGATCAAACGATTTGCAGTTTTTCTCTTTTATATTTTATGGACAGTTTTTCTCTTATATTTTTATTCCATTAAAGATGATAACATCAAGATCTTTATAAAATGTGCTTTTTTAGAAAAACCCAAAGATGAAACAAATTACCTTGGATCTAATTTTTTAACAAATTGTCTTAATATGTAGATCTCATGAGCATAGATGTTAATTAGTATCTTATGATACACAATGTATATCTTATGATTCGATCCGAGTCAAAATGCGAGAGATACGTATCTTACGGTTCGATACGAGTAGTAAATACCTTAATATGCAAATGTTAGTGGCCATTTCTCAAGATAAATATCTTAATATGTAAGAAATTTACATCGATATCAATTGACAGTTATCAATATATTTAAAATTATGATAATTTATTTAGTTATTTATACTTTTTTTTGTTAGATACTAATTACTATAAGTCTTTTGTTATTTTAAAAACAACCTAACGTATCTGAACGATGCGATACGATACAAAATTCACCGATACACGATACATTTTACGATTCAACTACTATGCTAGTGAGTTCGACTTTTACTTTTTTTTCCTACACTTCTAATTTTCTTTAATTGTCTTTCTAATTTTCTTCGTTAATAAAATGTCTTTTTTTATTAACCCATATAAAATAAATTCATAGCTACGCCCCTGAATTGTACTGTTGAAAACATATGAATGGTTGAGACAAAGTAAAATGTTGCTACACTATTATCGCCATCACAAGGGCTCCAATTTTTATAGTGGTATAGATAGAGTAGGAAATGCAAAATCTGTCAGTCAAAAGTCATACAATATTTAAAAAAATTTACAAAATATACTGGTTCTTAATACTTTACTAGCTTTTTAGACTTTAAACTAAAAGTGTAAAACATGACCATGGTACCACATTATAGAGTTCATACTGCCAATGGATGAAGCAGCAAAGAGACCAGGGCAAATTTGGGAGATTGGTGACCACCAGGCACCAGCGCAACCGACGGAATGCCAGCTGTTCGTATCAGCCTCCTATGCTTGCAAGGGCCATCTTGATCTATAAACTAATGCCAGCGGTTTGATTCTACCGCATGTTCTCTGAACGGCCGTCTGACGTGATCATATGCAAAGCCATGTTATCTCCAACAAGATTACCAAACAAAAACATTTCACGCAAGAAGTTCAGCATCATTAGGAAGTTCCAAAAGATGATCTAATTTTTTTAAGGGGGTGTGATCATGGTGCTACATTCAAGGGAATTTGAACTATTTGGGAATGGGCATCTCCATTTCATACTTTTCCATTCCCAACAGCTGCTGGGAAAATAAAAATTAGGTCGGGGTAGATTTTCAAATTCCTAAAAATTTGTGTTTGTGCAAGGGTTCTATTTTCTTAGGGTTCTATTTTCCTAGTGTACCCATGGTTTTTAGTCCAACCGAACAGGGCCTACTTTGGAGTTAATTTACAAAACAGGAAGCAAATATTTGTCACTTGGCAGTAGTTGAGTTTTCAGTTTTCAGTCCCCTTCCACATTTACCAGACGACTTCATGCTACAATAGTTTTCAACATGCTTCATATTGCTTATATGCAAAACAAGATTTTAAGTTTAATATGTCATATTCGGAGTCGAACTTTGAACTGTTGAAAGGAAACTAAATTTGTGGGTTGATGTTGCACAAAAGAGTGTGCTCTAATACAGCATGAGTTTGGTGGGATACACCGAGCATGTCATATGACGACTACCTTGGATTCTTTGAAATCGACATGGGCTAAGGGGCACTTTGGCGAAGTATGGAAAATAAGAAAAAAAAGATACTGATGTACTAGACTTCAAGTAATAAGCCTATCAATTTCAGCTTATGAAGGAAACTAATAGATTTGTCTCTGGCCAGAACATACTTGAAGTTCTAAGAGAGAATAATTCATAGAAAACAGATTATTACTTTTGTTTTTATCAAACATGATGAATGTTCCTTATAGCAGCATTAATGCTCTTGCAATCCAATTCCATGACCTTCATCCAATTCTCAAAATCACCAACTTCCTAGAAAAAGTAAAATGCAAATTGAAATGCAATTCAGATACTTCCTGATATAACAGTAACAGCAAAAAAAAATTTATGAAATTGAACTTCCCTAAAATCTACTAAAATATTCACTGAGGACTTTTTTCCTTAAATGAAATCATATACCAACAAAGCTCAGCAGCACCTGCATTCCAAATTTTGAACTAATTTAGTAATTTTATCTTTTCACGTACAAGATAATTATTACTGGTGACTTCTCTTATTCAATATACCTTTCTGGTAGATTTCAATACAATTCCATGTTTGAAACCACAAACTTTGGTACTCTATGGAATTTTCTTCTAATAAATGAAATGCCTCCAGAAACAAAAAAAGAAAAGGTAAAGTGGGAATGAGGTGACATGTCTGATCTCGGATCAGGAGCGGTCTATTTTGGTGCTCATGGATTATGTGAATAAGCGAAGCTTCTAAACTGGTCTCTGCCTCTCTCCTCGTTCCTTCCATTTCCATCAGAGAGACGCACGCATGCTGAATTGATTAAAAAAGTTTAGCGGCCTATAAGTTCTGTATTAGGCCTGGAATAGAATTGGGCTGTAAATTAAAGCCCACAAACTAGACTCTTTATTTCACATATACGAAGTTAGGGGATCTGCAAAGTGTGTGCAAACAACCTTTCTCTGTTGGATAGATTATAACTGCCACAAATTCCTAAAGAGTTGCATGCTAGCCTTGACAACATTCGTAATGAGCATGAAGTGATTGACACACTGATGCAGATGGATCCGGATAGAGCACCAGGCACAGACGACATCACAGTGAGATCGATTTGTACAACAGTCAAGTCAACAGATCAGAATATCAGATGTGGTCTGTAACGGGGAGAGGCGCGCCAAGTTCGATTCAGGATAATTTTCGAGCAAGAAAATCCCTCAATGCCTAAACATTTCAGACACCTCAGCATATGCTCGGTTTTCTACAAGTTGAATTGCAAATATGTTAAGAGGCTGTATAGGCAATATGGTATCTCCCGCTTAAACTGTTGAGGGAAAACAACATTGATCCAAGTTCAAATAACTCAAATTAAATAAATAATAAGAAGTCTCTAGAAAAAACTATTAAGTTCAAAAAATCAAATTTTTTTGTTATTTTAGAATATTTTAGATGTATCTATTGGAGAGTATCTAGCTAGTCTCTCGATGTATCTCTTGAGTAGTATAAATAGAGAGACATATCTTCCACCTAGACATCAAGCAACAATCAAGCAAAGCTCAGCTAATACAATCCACTTGTAATAGTAAGAAAGAGCTAGTAGTAGTTAGGAGGTTATGAAATATTAAGAAGCTAGGGTGTAGTATTTTAGAGGTACAAAATATTTGATAAGTATAGGTTGTAAGAATATTTTGAGAAATTAATAAAATAGTTTGTTTAATTTAGTGTCTCCATACTCAACAAACTGATATCAGAGTCGGTGTTGTTGGGGTCAAGCACAAAGCTGAAATTTTGTCGAAATTCTACTAATCCGAATAGAGGTATCGACAAGTTGTCGAAGGAGTTGCCGACTATCGAAAGTCTGAGACTGTGAAGTGCATAAGACTAAAATTCAGAGAAGGCTTATTAGACGTCAAAGCCATGGATTTGTCAGGTATGATTGGCAGACTTAAAAAAATTAAATAATTCCAATTACATATATTGGAAGTCATGCATTGAATCCTACCTACAAGGTCTGAGACGACTCTGCCGGAGGTTACCATAGAAGCAATCATGACAGAATCGACCGATGGCTCCAAAGCCAGAGAGAATAAGGCTATTTCTGTAGAGAAGCATGTCGAGGATCTACGAAGTAGCAAATTAAGGCCGATAAGATAATGTACTACGAACAATCGTTGAAGACGAGCTGCTCGAGTACATCATAGAAGTCGTCACGTCGAAGATCACATGGGACATCCTAGTAACGTTATTCTCAAAGAAGAATGATGTGCGCCTCCAGCTATTGGAAGAGTAGCTCGTGACAATCTCACAAGAGAGCATGACAGTCAGTCAATACTTCACGGAGGTAAAATTCCTCTCTACAGAAAGATTACTCACATTGACCCTGAAGAGAAAATCAGCGAGCAATGAATGAGGAGATCATCGTCAACGGGCTGAAACTCAAAAATAGAGGGTTCATGGCAGCCATCCAAGGTTGGCCAACATAACCAACACTTCTAGAGTTGCAAATTATGCTCGCGAACCAGAAGACTCTAACAAAGCAGATGGTCGGAGTTTCATTGAAGCAAGAAGAAGAAGCGTTGTCCAGTGGTCAAAAGAAGGGTCGACCTGATTGAAAGTCAAGATGTAAAGCCGAAGGAAGACCTAGCTAGCAACAGAAGGCTAACTCTTTAGGAAAAGCTCGTAATTAAAGAAGTAATGAATGTCAGCTCAAAGAGAAAATAGACACGTGCTACAACTGTGGCAAGAAGGGGCACTACGCACGAGACTGTTGGTCCAAGAAAAGGGCCAAGGCAACGTGGCAACATCGAGAAATTGCCACGACGAGAAAAGCCGAGAAGGTGACAGTAGTGAAGATGATTGAGATGTCAAAGCTGCATGCACAGTCGCTTTAGTGAAGCACATAAGGAGAGAGTAGAAAAGCATGAGGTTGCCATGATTGCAATAAGTAAGTTAGAAAAAGTCAACTATGAGAATGACTAGATTATTGACTCTGGTTGCTCAAACTACATGACTGGCGACATCAAGAAGCTTGATGATTTAGAGAAGTACAAAGGTTGATAAGTGATTGTGATAGTTAACAACTCAAAGTTACCAATCACCTACGTCGGTAAGACTACTATCTCTCTTCGCTTCAATCAAAGATGGGTACACTGGGTACTCCGTCCTATCTGAATCGTTCAATTCATCGAGATTGGTGAAAAGTGATTTCTTGAAAAACACAACAAAAGTTAAAGTGAATCATTTTCATCAATCTCGATGAATTGAACAATCCAGATGAGTCGGATTATCCAATGTATCCATATTTTGGAGCATCCAAGTTTTTGCCTAATTAGTTATATTAGTGAAATTTTCTTTCATTGAGTAACACAATTCTTGTGAAATTCATCTTGTTGTAAATTGAACCTAAAAAATATATGGATGAAGTTATGGTGCATGCGCATCAGGACCCTCTGATGTGCATTGAGATTCGATGTGCACGAATCTCTACGAGTCTCGATAAGCATCAGAAAGTCCAGATGCGCAAGCACGGTGGATGCGCATGCACCATAATTTTGCTCAAACTCTATTATAATTTTTCATCTATTTAGCCCAGGTTATATATTGCATATATTAATATGATTGGCAAACATATGTAGCTAAAATTCATTGCAGCCATTTTGAATTCACTATCTGTCAAATGCATTTCTAAAATGATCTCAATTGTTTTTATATGTTTACAGATTGCCGGTGCATTCAAATTAAATATTAACTAGAAATTGCATCGCGACGTATCGTCGCTTCTTATGTTTTTTTTCTGAAGAAGAAAAATCTTTTGATTAGAAAAAAAATAATGCAATTATACTAACTTCAAACTTTTTGTTAAACATCATTATTTCACTGAAATTAGAGTTACATTGTAGAAAATTATAACTAGAGAAGAGAATAGAGAGAATAATATTGCATTGTATTTCTTGTTGGTTGTATATGTACATTTACAATTACATGACTATTTATAGAAATTCACAATGGCTAATAGCCTACCGGCTAGTTTTTTTTTTCCAACGGTCCTATGGGCCTTATTATTTCTAACGGTCATATGACCAAAGTTTTTTAACACTCCCCCTCAAGTTAGGATTATAAATATCAATTAAGCCTAACTTGATTACATTATCATTAAATAATTTTGGCTCTAATCCTTTCGTGAAGATATCGGCCAATTGATCTTGACTCTTCACGTAGGGAGTCTCGATGTCTTTTGCTTGCACCTTTTCTCGTATGAAATGACAATCAACTTCAATATGTTTTGTTCTTTCGTGAAATACGGCATTTGAAGCAATGTGTCTTGCCGCATTATTATCGCAATACATTTTCATCGGACCCTTGATTAGAAAATTTAATTCTCCAAGCAATTGTTTGATCCAAGTGAGCTCGCTTGCGGTGGATGCCATGGCTCGATATTCTGCTTCCGCGCTTGATCGTGCCACGACATTTTGCTTCTTGCTTTTCCATGTGACTATGTTTCTGCCTACAAATGTGCAATAGCCTGACGTTGATTTTCTATCAAAGCTTTCGGCCCAATCTGCATCGGAATAGCCACATACTTCGTTAGAATTATTATTTTTCATCCATATACCCTCTCCGGGTGATTTCTTTAAATATCTTAAAATTCTATCAATTGCATCAAGGTGGGGTTTCCTTGGTGCATGCATGAATTTGCTTACTTGACCTACGGCATATGATATGTCGAGTCTTGTTACCGTTAGGTAAATCAACTTGCCTACAAGTCTTTGGTATTGGGTAATATCATCTAACGGTTCACCATCCTCCGAATTTAATTTACAATTACTATCAATAGGAGTAGATACCGGTTTGGCCCCTAATTTTTCCGTTTCTTTCAACAAGTCCAAGGTATATTTTCTTTGTGAAATAAAGAGACCTTTGGTAGAATGTGCAATTTCAATTCCTAAAAAATATTTTAACCGACCAAGGTCTTTTATTTCAAAATTTTCTTTCAAACATTTTTTTATTTTGTTAATTTTTTCACAATTGTTTCCGGTAACTATGATATCATCAACATATATAAGAACAACAGTTGTATCTCCATGCTCATGTTTTGAAAACAATGAGTTATCGGATTGGCTTACTCTAAACCCGCAATTAATTAAAAAAATGAGATAGCTTGCCATACCATGCTCTTGGAGATTGCTTGAGGCCATAAATAGATTTCTTTAACTTACAAGCTAAATTAGTTGGGTATTTTTTTTATGACCCGGTGGTAGGGACATATACACTTCTTCTTCAAGTGTCCCTTGAAGAAAAGCATTTTTTACATCCATTTGATATAGGCTCCAACCATTATTTATTGCTACGGATAATAAAATTCGTATGGTATTCATCTTTGCAACCGATGCAAAGGCTGCTTGGTAATCAAAACCGTATGTTTGGGTATAACCTTTGGCAACTAATCTTGCCTTATACCGTTCAATGGTACCATCACTATTGATTTTATTTTATAAACCCATTTGCAACCAACAGGTTTTTTTCTTTGAGCAATTGAACAATTGTCCAAGTATCATTTTTTTCTAGGGCACATAGCTCTTCTTTCATGGCCATAGTCCAAGTTGGATTCTTTTTTGCTTCGTCAAAAATTTTTAGTTCTTCATTTTTTGTTATTGCACTTAAGAAAGTGCGATGGTTATTGCTTATTTTATCGTATGAAACATAATTTTGGATGGGATATTGAACCTTGTAGGTTACGAAATCTCGTAACCTTGTAGACGACTTTGATGGACGAGTTGATCTTCTCAATGAGACGTCTCCTCCAACATCACTACTTTCTTCCTCCCCTCCTTCTTCTTCTTCGATTTCAAGAGAGATTTGTGACGTGTTGTCATGCTCCCTCTCACTTGTGCCTTCTTGATTTGAATTTTCAGTTTCTTCTTGCATATTCATATTTTCAACTCTTCTTGGTATATCTAATTCATACACAATTGGAGACATAGAAAAAATTTGGTCCGGTTTATTGGTTTCACCATTGTTAGAACAAGCCTTTTGATAAAAGGGTTCATTTTCTCGAAATGTTACGTCTCGAGAAACATAAATTTTTTTATTAATCGGATCATAACATTTATAACCCTTCTTGCTTGAAGAATATCCAAGAAATATAGTTTTTATAGCGATTTTGTCCGACTTATCAATTCTTTGTGTGTGAACAAAACATGTGCATCCGAATACTCTTAAGTGATTTATAATCAATTTTCTTTTGTACAAAATTTCCAAGAGGCTTTGATAATTTAGAATTGAGCTAGGTAGTCTATTTATTAAGTATGTAGCGGTAAGAACCGCTTCCGACCAAAATCGTTTTGGAACATTATTATTAAATAAAAGAGATCTAGCTACTTCTAATATGTGTCTATTTTTTCTTTCGGAAATTTCATTTTGTTGTGGGGTATAAACACATGTGGTTTGATAAATGATTCCTTTTTGTTTTAGAAATTCGGTGAAATTATTGTTAATATATTCCGTACTATTATCGGATCTAAAAATCTTAATTTTTGTGTTATATTGATTTTCAATTTCGTTGCAAAATTCTTGAAATTTTGAAAATATTTCGGATTTTGATTTTAACAAATACATGCAAGTAGTTTTTGAAAAATCATCTATAAATAAGACAAAATAATTAAATTCATTATATGAAGTTAAGGGTACCGATCCCCAAACATCGGAATGAACAAGTTCAAATGGTTCTTTTGATTGTGTTGTTCATGAGGGAAATGGTAATCTCGTTTGTTTATAAAAAATACATGCATCACATGAATTTGATTCATAATTTAGATTTGGAAATTATTTTTGAAGAGCATTATTAGATGGATGTCCAATTCTTCTATGCCATAAATTGCTCAAGTCATCTTTTTTAATATGAAAATTCATTTTTTGGTAATTAAAAACATAAAGACCGTTTTCAAAAGAACCTTCACCAATAATTTGTTTGGTTATTGATTCTTGAAATATTACATTTTTAGATGAAAAAATAGCTTTACAATTCAACTCACTTGTAATTTTTCCTATAGACAAAAGATTGCAAGAACAATTTTCTACATGCAAAATATTTTTTATTTTTCTTGAAAATAATTCAATTTCACCAATTCCTTTAATTTTCATTTTCTCACCATTAGCAACAGTCACAAAATTAATGTCATTTAATGGTTGATAATTATCTAGTATGTTTTTATTACTGGTCATATGGTCTGTTGCACCAGAATCAAGTATCCATTTATCATTATCATTTTTATTTGTAAAATTGGTCATCTTGAGGCCTAAATTGGTACATTTGTTTTCTCTCTTTCTTTTTTCTAAATTAGATAAGGAAATATTAAAGTGTGGGTTTTACCAAGCCCACAAGATTGTATTAAATCTGAACCTTTATAATCGGTTGGAACATCTTTTTGCTCCCCCCTTTTTGGATCCCTCTTAGCAGCGCCTCTGCCTTCCCGTTTTTGAAATGGCCGAAGAAAAGGATTGAGAATCCAACAGCTGACCCTCGTGTGACCTCGTCGTTTGCAATGATTGCACCGAGTGGACGTCTGGCCTTCTCTCCCTTTTTTCTTCTCACCATCATTAAGGCTGAAGATTTCTATAATGGGAGGTTGATCTTGAAGACTGCTGTTAAGAGTTAAGGCTTTTGCACAAGCTCGATTTTTATCGTTGGCTTTGTTGCCGGACATAGTCATCACTTGTGCCCAAGTGAGTTTTTCTTTCTCTTTGACTTGGACAGCGGTGCTTTTGGTAGAAGATGCCTTAGCCATTGATTTTGCGGAAGCTTTTCTGGATCGAGCAACAACTTGCTCTGATACCATGTAGAAAATTATAATTAGAGAAGAGAATAGAGAGAATAATAATACATTGTATTTCTTGTTGGTTGTATATGTACATTTATAATTACATGGCTATTTATAGAAATTCACAATGGCTAATAGCCTAACGGCTAGTTTTTTTTTCCAACGGTCCTATGGGCCTTATTATTTCTAACGGTCATATGACCAAAGTTTTTCAACATAATAATAATATCATACATCTTTAAGGTTCTTTTGAAAGCATGATGGTATATATGAAATGTGGAAAGCGCGGACATTAATGACATGAAATTAATATTATTAATGATTTATATTGAAATTAATGACGTGAAAGTAATGGCATGTCTCATTAAGGACGTGTCGTGTGTCCGATAACCTGGACACACGTACAATACAAATTGAATAGAAAAAATGATATGTCAAAGTGTTAGAAAAGTTGAACACGCCGACAGTGAACAAACTTTATATATAATATTAATTATGTATATTTCAACTGCACACAAAAATTTTCGATACAATTTTTATCATATTTTCATTTTGAAGAATTTATCAGGCAAAATCAAGATTTTTTTTTTAAGAATAGTGCTTCTGAAATAGTTTCAGAGTTAGTGCCCCTGATTTCCCACCAATTAATGTTCTACAAATATAATTTGTTTTTCAGGCCATACTAAAATATAAGTATATACTAGTAGGTTCCCAAACTTTTTTTAAATTTATATTCTTTAATATTCTTCAGTTTTTTTGTTCTCTGTTTTGATCTTTTTATGTGTGTGATGGTTCTGATGTCGTTTGCAAAGGACACGAGAAATGTAAGCTGGTGATGTAAACTCTAGTGCCAAAGTAATTAATGATTTTAATGAGGTTGATATTTTCCTGTTTATCAATTACATGGTAGTCAATTCAAATTAAAGCACATATCAACTCCAATCTGCATGGAAAATAACATTTTATCCGCTTGTTTCTATCAAACTTTTCATGAGCAGATCCAGACAAATCTGTTTCGGTAATATTTCTTAACTACGTACCGACCTATTAATTATTTTTTGTTCCTTTTTTTTTTTTTGAATGAAACATTGATAGAGGCCTAGCCTCTATCATAAATTGATTAGATAAACAGAAAAAGGCGAAAGAGTATTGAGCCAAAAAATAAAAAACATGAAAGTTTTATGGTTTATTTCTAATTAGTTCATAATATCTCAATTTTACGTACTTTTAAATTTATTGGAGTACTTGGCACTAATTAATTAAATGATCTACGATCTGCATATTCAAGATGTAGTACCAGAGGAAAAACAATAATTATTCATAAGATTTAATTAATCATCATGGGAAGATATAATATATTGTTAATTAATGTTCTTGTTGTTTTAATTGTGTTTTTCTAAATGATGGTACATATATCTATATTAGATTATTGGTGCAAAGGTTATGGCCAATAAACATCCTTATCAATCCCACGTTCTTGGTTTCTTTGTGTTTAATTCCTTGATGGTTAATACCTTCAACAAACTATTAAGTACATTTTATATATTTTGCCAGTATCAATTTTGTATAAATAGCCATGAGCTAGCATAATACTATGTCATCATAATTACTAAATTGCTCTTATAAGAAAGAAATGGCTATCCAATATTCCATCTTTAAAATCTCAGCAGGGATTTTGATTTTCCTATTCCTCCTTAAAAGCTCCAGTGCTCAATTGTATCCAGATTATTACTACTCTTCATGCCCCCAAGTTTCCGACATTGTGAAATCGATCATCACGTCGGCGATAGCGAATGATGCCAGAATGGGTGCCTCGCTTCTACGGCTCCACTTCCATGACTGTTTTGTTAATGTACATCTATCTATCTATGCACACCTTTTCTATATAACTAGTATATATATTTTGAAGTTAATATTATGACAAGACAAATAATCATAACACGTAATTCTCAATTCAGTGCACCATTGTACTATGATTGTAGTATTCGGATATTTTGTACATTTTTCTATAAAATCTGATGAACTTTGTGTAATTTTATGATTTTAGGGTTGTGATGCATCGGTCCTACTAGACGACACACCGACCTTCACTGGCGAGAAGATGGCCAGACCCAACAATCGCTCACTAAGAGGCTTCGAAGTTATTGACCAAATAAAACAAGCAGTCGAAGAGGCCTGTCCCGGTGTTGTGTCGTGTGCTGATATCTTGACTCTAGCTGCCAGAGATAGTGTTGTTACTGTAAGTCATACTGTACTACATACACTTTATTTCAAAATTATAGAACATGCATGCATGAAATCTAATTTTGGTTCCAAATTTTGTTCAAGGAATTACACGAGCCCTTAATTTGTAAAATATGGATTGTCAAGGAATGAATAATTAAGTGGTAATTATAATTTTGTAGTTAGGAGGGCCATATTGGCATGTGAAGCTTGGAAGGAGAGACTCAAGAAAAGCAAGTTTATCAAAAGCAAACAAAGACTTGCCTTCACCTACGTCAAGCCTTACCACTCTTATCTCTAAATTTTCTGCTCATGGGCTCTCTCTTAAGGACATGATTGCTCTCTCTGGTAATTTTGCATTTCTGAATTTTATTATTATTCAGGGACCAGGGCATAAAAATAATAATTCAAAGTACCATTCTAAATAGTACTAAAAGGGTTCTGAGTTTGAAATCTTAATTAATTAGCAAGAAATTAATATGCCTTCCATTTGAATATAATATTATTTAAAATCAGATCGATCTCTTGTTTGTTTGGTCTATGACATATATTTATATTTGGAATGCAAATTAAATATACAAGTTATGATTGACCTACTGATTTAAGAGAAGGGAAGTACGTACAAGTTCTACTAACAAACAAGCAATTTAATTTGCATGCATATATATAGGAGCCTTTAATACACAGTTATAAGAGAATTTTTCTAATTGAGGCTTAAGTTTATCTGTATTCGCATGCATCTAATTTAACTGGCCAAGCCAAAAGCTATAATATTAATTTAATTCTGTTTGCTATTAGTCAACAACCACTAATAGGTTTGTTATGCTGTATGTGTTAGCTAGAGAGACAGATAACCCATCATGTCATTAACTGTACGGTACGGTTGCCAAAATTAAAGTGAGAAAGTGATACGGCTACTAGTCCCCCCTATGTACCGATGTACGTGTCTTATTTGGCACACTATATATAGGAATATTCATCTCGTGATTCATTCACGTACACTTTTCTTCTTTGAATTCACATGAAACATCTCTAGATGTGATCATCATGTATAAATTAAGTGATGAATTTGGAACATAGTAAGTCCACTCTGATTAATCACATATACACAAATAATGTTCTGAATTAATTAAACATGGATGCTCTAATAGATTCTACATAATTTGGAAAGAGAACTATTTTATACTGAAAATTGTAATTACATATATGATCAATTGTATTTGTAGGCGGTCACACTATTGGCAAGGCGAGATGCGTCAATTTTCGTTCTCACATATACCAGGACTCGAACGTAAATGGCTTCTTGGTTGGGTTGAGGAAGGTTGTTTGTCCCCCGGTAAATGGTACCGGTGACGAAAACTTGGCTCCTCTGGACTTGCAGATCGAGACAAGGTTTGACAACGAGTATTTCCAAAACCTCGTTGCGTTTAATGGTTTGCTCCACTCGGATCAAGAGCTCTTCAATGGTGGTTCTGCAGATTCTCAAGTGTTGCTCTATAGCTCCTGTCAGGAAGCATTTTTCTCGGATTTTGCCGAAGGCATGATTAAAATGGGTGACATTAAGCCGCTTACAGGGTCTAAGGGAGAGATCAGGAAAAATTGTAGAATGATCAACTGAGAGTTATTTGGAAATTAACATGTATGTTTTATTCTTTTGTTTTTGGTAGTCTTAAATTGCAATAAGGTATCAGTGCATACATGTATACTTGTGAGTTCATTTTTAAGTGTGAGAAATAATAGACATTTGTTGATTTTGTTTTTAATCCTGTATCTTAATTTCCCTCTCTGCTCTCTTGTACTGCTAATGCATGCTGAGTACCCCTGGTTCATCTATATATAAAACTAAAGATACTAATTTGGATGTCAATGTTGAGCGATACTTGACAGATGTCAGTGCATGAGATAAATGAGGCCTTGTTCTAGCAAGTTCAATTATGTTTTGAGGGTCAATTAATTAGTTTGGACAAGTGAACCAGTGAAATACAAACAGTGAGTTCTGTCAGGCATTTAAAAAAAGAAAAAAAGAAATACAAACAGCGAGAAAAGTCAAAAGTACCGATCTAGGCTCCATGCCTTCATATAGGAGTGTTAATACAACGACCTGTTACGTTGTTACGTTTCGTTTCGCTGGAAACATTCAACATAGCGGCATAATTTCGTGCACACGTTCCGTACGTTTTAACACCCCTACCTCCATAGACCATAGAAGAGTCGTTGAACACTTGAACTGTACGGGTGTGTGCCTCACTACATTTATTTGATTTTATTTTGTTGTGTTTTGTTGTGTTTGTGTGGTTGGCGGGTGAGTGTGACCGTGTGAGAGGATGGATGGGATGGATCATTTTTTTAAGAAAAAAGTGTAAAATTGTTAAGGTTCACATCAATATAAGGACCCGTTTTCCAGAGAGCAGGTAACGGTTGTGGGGTAAAGGCTGTGAGAACTTTATTAGAAGAAAAAACTTTTCGTTCGTCTAAGTGTATTTTTTTAAGAATAAGTGGAGAATTTGGTTGAAGTCTGATTTTTTTTATCTGAAGTTTTTCGAAGTTGAATTTCGAATTTACGACATTTTTTTTGAGAGAACATTGTTTTTAATCACTAGCTAGATCTTTCTTTGTCAATTGTATTATTGACCATTATAATTTCAATCGCGTCGTAAGTAGATCTCAAAATCGTCTTAATTCAAGATTGAATTCAGATCAGATCAGTTTGGGACAAGTTTATTATTTGATCGATGCAGAAGGATCAAATCAGATTTTGCCATCTTTTAAGTATTTTCCTCTTGATTGCAAATGTCAAAACTGCTTGCATTAATGTATATATGTAAAAGTATATATGTAGTACGAACCGAAGTGTGCTTCATTTATACACATATAATATACACAAAAGGCAATGTAGAATTAATAGAAGCCCACGCCGAAGTCTCACTTTACGGAAAGATATACGCATGCATCTACTAATTAAGTTATTCAGGATTTAGCGAGGCTAAACAAGGCTTAATTCTCTCTATAACCTTGTATAACTGAACTAATTAAGATTGTTTGAGCTGTGAGCAGGGGTACAGATTCGCCACACGATGTCTCTATGAGGAATGGTCACAGATTATTCACATGTTACGAAAATGTGAGGCAGAAGAATCCGTATTGTATGAAATGTTGGTAATTTCTAAGTTGAAAATGAACAGTTTTTGTGTGCTTGTATTGTAGCGACGTTGTAGCAGTTACTTACAAACAGTGGTAAGATTTAAGAGAGTTGATCATTCTTAATTACTGTAACAGTTCTAAACTAAAGTTGGATAGCACCACTTTACTAAACATGAGAAGAAAATGACAACACTTAATTAATTAACTTCAAAGCAAAATCAAGTGTAAATATCTTTTTCATTTTGTTTCATTTTTTAGGCTAGGCAATACCTGGCAACAAAGTCAGCCTTTTTTCTAGAGTTGGTATGAGTAATGGCCTAACGCCTACGGGCTTCTCATAAAAAAAAAAAAAAGTAATGGCCTAAGTCAAATAATGACGTGACCTTTGATTTGCCTTGATTGATAAATTTTAAAATAGAGAATTTATGCAGAAAAGCTTCTAATTTCACATGAAATTAAAATCTTCTATAGCGATTTGTACCAATCTAGAGTCGCATCTTCAGATGGAAATATTTTTGTTTTATTTACACTAATTGTCTTCAATTACACTTAATTCCTATTCCAATTTGTTTCATTATCAGATGGGAACATTTAACCAATGCATCTTGACTTGATCAGTTCATTGTACTTTAATTACAAGCTAAAAGGTATAAACAAAGTCTTCGTTCCATGGAAAAATAGTGACCAGTACTGATTAATATAAATGATTTGATTAGGTTTCCCAATCATCCCTGAAAACTGAATTGATATGACAATTTTCTCATGTAATATAACAAGAGTAAATAGTATAAGAAATATGAAGTTTCGAAGTCAAATTTGTTTGACTACATTCAGATGTATGTAGTTAATTAATACAATGTAATGTGATCATATGATCTCTATGGTATTGAAATTAACAACCTAATATTGAAATTGGGAAAGGGACAGTATTTTAAACCTTGCATTATAAAATTATATTCTCTCCTTATAAATAGCCTTGATTCACTGCCATCTTTCATCTCATCAAACAAAATCTTCTCTGAACTCTTCTTATGTCCAAAACCTTCTTGGCAATGGCTTCACTTACTAAAATCTTTGCCGTTTTAGCTCTCTTCTCTCTTCTCCTAGTAAGTACTAATGGACAACTCTCCATCGACTATTACTCCTACTCTTGCCCCAAATTGCTTGCCACGGTTAAAGATGTTGTGTCGGCAGCAATAGCGAAAGAGGCTCGAATGGGTGCCTCCCTGTTGCGACTCTTCTTTCACGACTGTTTTGTTAATGTATGCATAATCTATATTAAATACTTTATCTAACATTACATATGCATGTTTTCATTTTTCAAACAAAACAGTACACTATTACTGTCATAAAACTAATATACTTGTGTTGTATGAAGTTTTAAGAATTTAATCATGTGCAAATTTTCAGGGTTGTGATGGTTCAATATTGTTGGATGACACATCGACTTTTACTGGTGAGAAGACTGCCAAGACGAACAAAAACTCAGTGAGAGGATTTGAAGTGATTGATCAGATAAAATCTGCAGTTGAGGCGGCATGCCCTGGTGTAGTTTCATGTGCCGATATCCTAGCAATTACTGCAAGGGACAGTGTCATAACAGTAAGTTTAATCTACAAATTAAGCTCCAACAGTTTGGTACCGCCTTCAGTTTCTACTTAAAAGTCCTTTTTGTGACAATGCTATAATGTAACCATTAACTGGAACTAGATATCAGGAATTGCAAAATTGTTAGGGTTATCTCCAAAAATTTTGCTCTTTGAAACTAAGCAAGCACTAAACTTTCAGAATGATAAAGTGTGCCTATGAAAACTCATAATTTTAATCACCTCAACATAGAAAGTCAATAGCTAACAAATTTTTTAAATCAAATTCAAATTTAATGTCATTTCTCTGAATCCATAGTTGGGAGGCCCAAATTGGGATGTGAAGCTAGGAAGAAGAGACTCAAAAACCGCTAGCCTGCAAAAGGCAAACAATGACATTCCTCCTCCCTCATCTAGCCTCAGGAATCTCATCTCCAAATTTGCTACTAAAGGCCTCTCTACCAAAGACATGGTTGCTTTGTCTGGTAATTACAACAATATCTCAAGTGTAATATGCCTCTCTCCTAACAATTTATTTGCATACTATAGATACATGAAGTTGTACCCACTTTAGATTCCATAGAAACAGTCCAACATTTTTTTTATGAAGTCAGGACAGTCCAATTTTAAATGCATGGCACCAGTCATACTGTCTTGCATATATTCAACAGAAATATAATTAAATGTTGTTTAAAAGAAGTCAACTTGCCTCAAAATGACATACCTATAGGTGCTCACACCATTGGTCAGGCGAGATGCACCAACTTCCGTGCCCACATATACAATGACACAAACATTGATACCTCCTTTGCGAAGACAGCTCTCCAGCCCATCTGCCCAAAAGTTAATGGCTCTGGCGACAACAATCTCGCCCCGCTGGATTTGCGCACGCCGACCACCTTCGACAATTCTTACTACAATAACCTGATCAGCAACAAAGGCCTTCTACACTCTGACCAGGAGCTATTCAATGGTGGGTCCACCGATTGGCAAGTGAAATCGTACAGCAGCAGCTCGACTGCCTTCTTCTCAGATTTTGTGGCGGCCATGATTAAGATGGGGGATATCAGCCCCTTGACTGGATCCAGTGGCGAGGTCAGAAAGAACTGCAGGAGGGTTAATTAATGAATTAATTACCTTAATACCGAGTCCTTCTGCGGAGCTGGCGAAATTTCATTGGTGGCGTGGCAAAAATATAATAATTATTAATTAGTATGTAACCTGAGTAATCAGGTCTCATATATATGTACTTTTCTTTTTCAAGCTTGTCTTTTTTTCATTTTTTTTCTTTTTTCTTTTTCTGGCAAGTGTATTGAAATGCGGATTCTTAATTCATAAGTTGGTGTTTTATGAGAAATCTTAAAAGAACATGCATAATTTTAAGTGGTATAAACATTTAACTAGCACTGATTAGAGACAGAACTAGAGGGGCATAAGGAAAAAAGTAGTATAATTAATTTTGTTTCCAAACCGCTCGTTCTAAAATTAAGCTTCTCTAAGGTCTTAACAGAATATTTGTTGTTCTCAATTTGATTAAAAAATGAGATGAGAGAGATCGAAAATGTGAAATACCAGTGATGCTAGTATGCGTGTTTTGGTGAAGCATTTCAAGAATCGACTAGTCAATATGTGAGATATGTAATTGCGAATTGCGAGGTATTGGTGTATACTGATCAGCGATCAAGACTTCAACAACGATACGCGCAAGTGAATTCAGAGCATTCCAGGACAACCTTGTATAAACTATAGAGTATAAACCCTCGCCATTTTCGATTTTTCTCCGATTTGTGGGTGTTTTCACTTTTCAGAGATGCTTAATTTAATTGGGAACATTAATCCGAAACCATTTTGTAGGCTTGCTAAACAGGCCCAATTTAAATTAAGGCCCACAGTCTATATAGTCATCAAAAATTTATCCTTCCTTTATAACTATTTCTCAGCGTCTGCGTCTCTCTGATGGAACATGGAACGAAGAAAGCGAGAGAGAGAAGCTTCGCCTCTCCGCATTATGGGAATGATTAATAATTGTTTTCACTCTCTCCAGATTTCTGCTTTTGTACTTTATATGAAAAGGGCAAAATCATCATTTTTCACCTCAATTTGCTCCTGCCTCAAACCTTTTTTTTTGGTTCTAAAATGGGGATATATATGAACTCATGAAAAGAATATTGCGTGGTGGATATAGATTACAAGAAATCCAACATCTATTTCACAGGAACAAACACATTTTTTGCATAAGCATAAATCATGATAGTAGCAAATTGTTTGTCCTAAATCCAGACAATACAAACAATTGAACTCACATAACATATATATACTAACAATTCAGATATATTGATTGTTGTAGGTAGCAAAATACTATCAAGACAAATCTACACAGCTCATTGACTAGCTAGAAACAGAATTTTGTAGTGCAACACTCACAATTACAAACAACTATATTGGAATATACAAAATCTTTGACGACCGTGTTCCGGACTTTCGAAAACCAAGCCTGCGGAAGCACGACGTGATGAAGTTGAATATTGATCTCTTCTTCTTTCCATCCTTCCTTCTTGTCCTGTTATATCCAGTTTGGTACGATGGCGGTGGTGTTATAGGTGGAATTGACGTAGCAGAGTCCGAGACCTTAGGTGTACCAGGTTGAGTCTCCCAAACAAACGGCACCGAAGTCGGCGCCGCTCCATAAATCCTGAAGGAAGGGGTGGATAGAGAAATCTCCTTGGAGAGTAGCCTTGCAAAGAACTTGTTCTCTTTCTTGATGTGTAGAGGGCTTCTGGTTGGATCTTGAGTGTTATTCTCTTGCATTTTCATGAGAGAAAGGGAGAGAGGAGAAGAGAGAGAGAGAGAGAGAGAGAGAGGGCTCTAAGAGGACGGATGGATCGCCTTTAAGAGTGGCAAGATGCACATGCATGTTGCACTGTGAGTTGACATTGGAATTGATTCAGCTTTAATGCTTTTTTCTGAAAGGAAGTGGAATGTGTCATGTGTGGGGTATGGAATTTATAGAGGGTTTAGATGTTTCCGAGTGATTATTGTATGCGTTTAATTTAATTATACTGTTTAGTCTATAATATTGTGGTGCTTTGTGCAGTGTTAGGTTGGGAAATGGGAATTAAATACTCTTCCTATCAAAAGAACCAGATGTGGTTCATTAGGTGGATGCTATACAAGGAAAAACAATCAGAAACTGTCATGGGATAAAAATATAGTTGCCAAAATTACTTCATTAATGAATTAAGAATATATTTTATAGAGAGATTCTTCATTAGTTGGCAAGTTGCTATATATATATATATTTCTTTTTCGCAGCATTATCTGAGAATAAGATCTCACTGCTGATCGGTACCAATGTACCGGATATAATCCCTTGTCATTATATACCCACAATGGCAGGAGCTGTCATTGTGCCTCTGGCACATGAGTTTCACAAAAATTAAATTATAAATTTATAATATACAGTTCTATATGAACTCTGAGCCATAAAGTATTTAATCTCATATATACTTTATTGCTTCTTTGTATCATTGTATGTATGATACATTAATTAACGCATGCGTACCCAACATCTTCAATAAGTAGCCATTTTTATTTTTTGAGAAATAAATGAGTGGTTTTTGCCCTCAAATATTATTCAAAGTGATCTAGAGTACTTCAGTGGCCTTTGACTTTCACTGAGTTTCGAACTCGAAACTTCCATTTGGAGCTTGTTGCTCTTTTTGTCACTAGGCTAAGAACACTTCTCATAAGTAGCCATTTTTAATGCATCAATCATGTGACTATTCGTAATATGTATGTATATATATATATATATATATATATATAGCAAGGCTAAAATAATATGCATAGTACATCACCTTCCTTACTATGTATATATATAGCTCAATAAATAGAGATTTAAGTTGCTCAATAAATTTTTCATATTAAAATATTGTAGAAAATCAAATTTCGTGATTTTTAGAACTTTCTTGATATTTTTTTTAAAAACAACCCAGATTTAATACCACAAAAGTACAATTTCTGAGCTGTTTTTAGAAATATTTAAAAAATAGCAAGAACTCTCTAAAAATGAAGAAATTTGATTTCCTACGAAATTTTGATATGAAGAACTTATTCAGCAACTTAAATCTCTATTTATTAGACAAATTCAACATGCACAGTCACATAGTACGAAATGTGATGTACTATGCATATTATTTTAATCTTGCTCTATATATATATATTCAAATTCAACGGTTCAAATTCTTCGTAATATATATTCCATTATTTATCACATGACCACAAAAAGGGATAATACTAATATTATATGAATCTTCAAAGCCGCGCATACTGATATAAAACCAATTTGTTAATGTCTAAATCTTAACCACTCACTACAATAGAAAAAAGCTTTGGTGTCGTTTCTTTATCATCGAATTATTGTGATAACCGACATTAAAAACGTCAGGGGGTTACCGATACTTTTTTGTAAAATTTAATATCGATTATTAAGTAAAAATTCAGTATTAAAGGACTGTCGTTTTCTAGGGAAAAACAATTTTTTTAATTTACACCGAGTGTACCCAAAGGCCCGACATTAAAACACAAGTTTAACCCTAGATTTTAGCAAGGATCCGACATTAAGGGTTTCTTCATCGATTGCTATGTTATAATCAGTAATAAATGTTGTGCTTTTAACGCTGGTTTTTTTTATTAACAATCGATATTAAAAATCTTTGTCACACGATTGTTACTTAATAATCGATATTAATAATCTGTATCACCAGTTCTGATAAAAAAAATTTGGAATCTATTATGCATATTGTGCAGTCCCCCACAGTGCAAGAGCCAAATCAATCACTTCCCTACATTAATTAATCAAAAAGAGTGATTCTAACATACATCTAAATTTTACATTAATATATATATTTTACAAATATAATTATTCAACATAGAAATAAAAAAAATTAAATCAACTATCTCCTAATTATTTTTCATAGGAAATTGGATTAAATTGAGCCAATTTGAAAATTGCATAATCACTCATAAAAAAGCCACTTAAACTCTATCATGTGTTTATAAAATTTCACATCATCATTTCATAAGTAAAAAAAAATGAGCATCTGCATTTCCGCAATTGCAGATAATTTGTTTCTTTACTAATTAATTAAAACTTTTCATGCAAGTAAATTATAGAAATTGGGAAATTTTGAAATTAATATATATATTGTTAACATCAAATTTATACAAATGGCGAATATGGAACTCCAAGTATCATCACATCTACTACGTACTTAATATATTTGTTTAATTTGAGTAATATTTCTTATAGATATATGCCGTGAGAGACTTGAATTAATTTGAACGTGCTATGAAAATCGAATGTAAGCTAGAACTATTCAAACTATTGTTTAAAAAATTGTTACATAGATAAAAAAAATAATAATAATAGACTGATAAGTCCACGCTCTTATTTGAAACTCTTGACTAAGAAATATTATATACTTATTGGAAGGTGTTTATATCTCATTACTAGAATTAAATTTTTTTATTTTTTTATCAATGCTATGCATTAACTTGAATTTTTTTTATCATTTAGAAAAGAAGTTCTCAACACTTTATATATTAGATTAGATATAGACAATGTTTAATTAAAATGTCAGTATCTTATATACTAAGTATAAATACTTTTTATGTGCAGAGCATATGCTGATATGCATGACCAATTTATTAATCCTTCCAAAGGAGGGTTTTAATTTTTTTTTCCTATTTTTGGGAAATTCTTGTAACCAAGTTTCAGAAACAACAAGGACAAGTACAAAAAAAGTTTTGTAAACAAATAGTAATAGGTGATTTTGTAAAGTATTTCCAAATCATGCAGACACAGTATGACTCATTTAATAATATAGAGAGACTGACTAAAGATCCACAAAAAATGCTATATATATATATATATATATATATATATATATATATAGAGCATGGCTAAAATAATATGCATAGTACACCCCATTTCGTACTATGCGGTCATTTATATTTAATTTGGTCATTAAATTGATATTTAAGTTGCTCAATAAATTCTTCATATCAAAATCTTGTAGGAAATAAAATTTTGTAATTTTTAGAGCTTTCTTGTTATTTTTTAAATATTTTTTAAAAACAGCCCAGAAATGACACTTTTGTAGTATTAAATCTGGACTGTTTTTAAAAAATATTTAAAAAATAGCAAGAAATCTCTAAAAATCACGAAATTTGATTTTCTACAATATTTTCATATGAAGAATTTATTGAGCAACTTAAATCTCAATTTATTGACCTATATATATATATGCATAGTACAAAAGGGGGTGTACTATGCATATTATTTTAGTCATGCTCTATATATATATATATAGAGAGAGAGATGCTATCGTGCTTCATGAAGTAGATTGATCTCGTGCTTCATGCTTTTAAAACCGTTGGATTGAAACTTTCTAGCCATTCATTTGGGTGCCTTCTTAATATTACGAATGTAATGGTACTATTCCCCTCCCTTGGGTACTTTTCCCCCTTTATCGCCTATACTAAGTACACGTCTCCCAAACTTCAAGCTTTTTGGTATTAATTAACCCTTTTCCCTTCTCAACTTAATTAGAATTTTGACCGTTCTATCCCCGTTTTCCTAGAAATTATGAAAGAATTTAGAAAGCCATGAAGGATACTAACCAAAAATTAAGCTCTGATACCAGGTTCGTGTACGATCTCAGGATCTCAGCTTTCAAACTTCACAGATCACGGCGGATGCGGGAGAGTAAGAAAGGTTTTTGCGGAATATGAACAAGAATTAAAGGAAAAAGTGGAATTTTATTAATATCGTCAAACTTAGATAAGTAAGACTTGCTGGTTCTCAGCGTGTCCTGCAACTCTGAATACACAAGGTATTTATAAGCTAAGAGACTCCAGAGTCTGGATTCTAATTTACCACATCGGGTGCTCATTGGGCCCCATCGACATATGAATAAATTGATATCCACAATACTCTGTCTCAAAAGACAACAAAAGTGAGTGGGTGACTCATCTAACCACTCAGACAAAGGACAAAGGTGCTCATATAATTGAGCACTACACTCCACACAAAGCAAAAAGATGCTCATATAATTGAGCACTATACTCCACTCAAAATAAAGCAAACTTTTGGTGAACGGCTCCAATCCATCCACCTGTAACCCATTCTTGTAGAGCTTGTGTCCGTCCATCTGTAAAGGGACTTCCACTTGCAAAATAAAAGCAAGAAAAACACACAAATACAGACTTAACCTAAAAAGACAGCAGTTACCCGTAGGACCCTGCCAGTCTGAACCTTAATTTATTTCACACTAATTCAGCAACTCATGAACTACTACTGAATTTTTGGACTCAAAAATCAAATAAAAGAGGCTCACCATAGCTTCCTAAAACTCTACATTTTTACATTGAACTCAAGGATGAACTTAAGGTCTTTTTCAATTCTTTTTAGTTTTTCAAGTTGTTCCTTAAGTTCCCAGTAGTTATCAGTTAAAATACAATTACTGCGTTGATATGGCTTGCAGTATCCTTCTTCACGTGCAATAATCGAAATTAACTGTTGTATGTCCACCAAGGAGTTTCGCACCTGCAGTTTCTTGGTATCGGACAATCTTTGTGCGGTCTCCTGGTATGATTCAAGATTCTGGCTTGGCCTTCTGAGATCTTCGAATATGTATGCATGTTGTTCATCTGTATTGTCAGCGGTAAGATTTCCTTGATTCTTTCTTGCAATGACTGAACTTGTTCCTCCGGTATTGACTGTTTGTTTTTCTCTCCATTGCTTAGTTCGCCTAGTATTGGTTCCAACTTCTCCAACATTAACTCCTGGTTGTCTGTTAGACATTTTGTGCTGAGAGTAAATGTCGTTAGCCGAGAGAGAGTATCTGCTAGTGAGTTCAAGCGTCCTTCAATATGTTCAAAGTTTACCTGTACGCCTGTACCTGTTACAAAATCAACAAATTTCACCCAACGAACTCTCGAGGGTTTGTTAGATGAGGACTTGTTATAAAAACTGATTATTGCTTGGCAATCCGTCCTCAAAGTGATTTCAGATTTATCCAAGTAATGAATCTTCATCGCGGATAAAGTCTCCATGCAAGCATGTATCTCTGCATCAATCGTTGATTTTATAACATCAAATTTCCCGCTAGCATTGGCACAAATTCTTTCAGATGATTTAGGGTCATGTTTTCTGGGTTTCCACTTGCACACGCCTCCCCATCCTTCCATGCACCCATCAGTTTCCAAAACAATGTAAGCGTCCTCTGGTGGGAAGCTCAGATTTGGTAAATTCTGGACTAATTCCTGAATTTTTCTGATAAGATCAATATCTGAGGCTTTCAAGCATTTATCACCATGTGGACTAACTTTCGAGTAAAGAGGTCCTAGTAAAACTCCCAGTTTCGGGATGTAAGATCTGGCGTAATTTAGTATCCCAAGCCATGATCTAAGACCTTTCTTTTCTTTAAGTTGCTCAATATCAAAATTGGCAATCTTCTTTATTATATGCGGCTGGAGCTTGATTTTTCCACGATTTATCTGAGCTCCTAGAAAATCGATTTCTGGTACTGCGATCTTCATTTCATTTTCGTTGGTGATAAGACCAGACCGTGTTTTTCACATATGTCTAACATCACCTCTAAGTGTTGTGCGTGTTTTTCTTCATTTTCAGAAAATACCAGAATATCATCTATGTATACCGCAATAAATGCCTTTGTTCCTCTGAAACAATTATCCATTTTTCTCTGGAATATTGCAGGGGCATTTTTCAGACCAAATAGCATAACTAACCATTCATACAATCCTCCTGGCACTATAAACGCTGTCCAGGGTATTGACTCAGGACTCATGGCAACCTGATGGAAACCACTCTTTAAATCAAACTTTGAGAAAATCCTGCTATTACTTATTTTCTTTAGGATTGTATTAATTCCAGACAGACTATACTGGTCTTTATGAGTATTGTCATTTAACGTTCTGTAGTTTAAGACCATCCTTTCTTTGCCTTTAATTTCTTTTCCCGTTTTCGGGTCAATAGACGTTCCTGAATTAACAATAAAAGCCATTGTTCTATGCTTACTTGTACTTGGTCTAATGACTCCAATTTCCAATAACGCCTTGATATGTCTATCAAATTGCTCCTTCATTAATGGCGTTACATGCTTAAGCGGCTTATCCTCTATTGTAAGGTCCGGGTTAATTATATCTAATTTACACACGACCTTGTTTCTCTGCCAGTGTTTAAGAGGATCATTCCCGATAAAGCCTTGTTCTTTAAGCCTTAATAACAGGCTACTGAATCTTTTCTCAAATTTGGGATTTGTGATTAAGGATTGATGATATAACGCATCCTGAATTGTTATATATTTGATTTCGTCTAATCCCAATTCATCAATTGCAACTATGTGGGCAACAGTTTCTGTTGTGGTTTGAACAATTGTGACATTTTTATAGAATGTAATCGCATTGCCCTCGATTCTAAGACCTCCTTGCATCGATCTTATGAAGTTGCATCCTATCAACATTTGGATATCGTCTTGCATACCCATTGGAAAGCTATATGTAAAAGGGATCCTGAATTTATTTTCTCCAATAATCATTTGTCCTCCTTTCAGCTTTTTATTCGCAATTTGGGTCGAATTAACTCCTGTGATTTGAACAGGGTATGGGCTAGGTTCAAGAGCTTCTTCTGGAATTGCTGTTTGATCAATTGAGCAATTTGTTGCACCAGTGTCCAAGATAGCTCTTATTTCAAATGGTTTTACGTTTGGGATTTCAAACGTAACTATCAGATTGTATAGTCGGTTGAATATTCTTTTCTTTTCATGGTGTGGTGTAGAGGTTTCGGCTTTGTAAGATGATTCATCAATTTCGAATAGAACGTTTGCCGTTTCATCTTCCGTTACATCTTCTACCTCTATCTTTTCTTTATTCTTTTCTTGTGTAGAGAGGTTGTTAAAATCGTTTGTCAAATCTTTGACTAGTTCCTGTTCTCTCAACATTTGTTTTAACCTTTCATTTTCACCCTCAAGATACACTATGTAATTTGTTAATTCTTTAATGAGTGCATCTTTGTTGTTATAAGGTCTCGATTGTAAGGAAACCTTTGGTTTGACTTGTATCCCAAAATAGAACGGGGCGCATAATGAACAGATTTGTAAACCACATTCTTCACATCTTTTACCGTATTCCGGTTTAATGGTAAGTTTACAGAAGCTACAACTGCTTTGGACTTCTGTATCATCAAATCTATGCTTACATTTTTCTTGGTTTTCGAGTAATTGTATTTTACTCCTCCACCCGAAATCAGTTATTTGTAACATCAAGTTCGTTTCTAATGGTAAATCTTCTATTGCCGTACGTACTTGATATTCAGTTCTACCGGATTCTCCTTCAGATACACTGCAAATAACATCACTGTCCGATTCATTGAGATCAACAGAGACAACATCCAGGTCATCTGGTAAATCAAGGTTTTCTATGACCGTTGCTCTAACTAGATTGTCGTTTTTATTTCTGCAATCTTTGGCAAAGTGACCTTCTTCGCCATAGATAAAGCACTTACACTTTCTAACCCTATCCGAATGTTTTCGCTTGAAAACCCTTACGTGTGAATCATGGGGTTTTCCTTTATAGTTTTTGGCTTTCCTCAACCCATACTTCTTTCTGTTATTCTGGTAGTAACCAGGGATGGGTATTTTACTACAAATTGTTAAGTCTTTTAGACTTCGTTGTAATGCAGCCTTCTTACACATTTCGGCTAGATATTGATAGGAGAAGTGTATCCGGGGAATTACCCCAATTGTGTTGCCACGGAATTTCTTTTTGAAAGCTTCTTCAAGTTCCTTCCCTATAAGTGGCGGCATTTTCCTAAAGAATTTCTCAAATAATTCGGGAGATAAGTAAATCCTCCCCGATTTTGCCGCTAGAACTTTGAAATCATTCATGTAAAGAAATAGGTCTTTTACATGTTCGCATGATAATCTCTCAAGGTCTTAATACGCGCGATCCTGCTCATCTGTAGTCCCTTGGTATTGATCTTCTAATATCAGGACTCTTCTTATTTGTGAAATAACGTTCTGCGTATCATCAGCTATGGCCTCTAAGTTTAAGTATTCAGCCTCAAATGCCATACGCCATTGTATCCAGATCTTCTTCTCAACTTCACCTAATAAGTTCTCGATGAATTGTACTTTTGTTTTGTTACTATCAAAGTTTCGCTCACTTATTAGATTTAGAGTTATGGATTCCCATCTGGATATCACATCGTTGTATAGGCCAATGTCTTCTGGTAGAACTAACATCGCGCCTTGTTCTTGCATTGCTGTGGGCAAGTTCCATTGTTCATTCTGATGTCTTCCGATACCTCCGGGTAAGCCTTTGGGTCTTTGTATATAACCTCCACTACCTCCTGCCTCATGATCATTTCTAAGACTTCCTGGTGGATAATTTCTTAATCCCATAGTTGGCTGAGGTGGTATGTTGTAATTGGAAGTTACTGAGGATGATAAAGCTTTGTGTTGTGTGGTAGGTTTATCAAGGAATTGTTTTAGGATTGGATAATCAGTTTCTGGGTCTTGGCCTAAAACGTATACTGTTTCTGTTTCTAAATCAACAAATTTTTCATCGTCATTCCCACCACCTTTCGCGAAAGGATTCACGAAATCCTCTTCATCATTTTCATCTTGGTCCCATATAGGTTCGTTATCCCATATAGATTCTTCTTCTATATCTTCGGCTAGACTGGCCGTTAGCTTGATAGACTCCCAATATGTGTCTTCTTCCTCATTGTTTTTTTCATCATCTGACACGTTAACGAATAGTACTAGGGCAGTCTCTTTAGTAATTTCATCATCAGATAACTGTTCTTCATCGTTTACACCAACTGATGGTTCCTCATTTGGCTTTGTAGCAGAATAATTCTTGAATTTTAACATCACTGAACTGTCTGATCGTGTACGAATAACAGCTGCTTGAGGGTGTTGTACCTCTGCTATACTAGGTGGTCTGATAACCCATTATAAACCCCGTAAACTTTCAGTTGTGTGTGATTGACCGGGGATTGCCTGGACACGTCTACTAGCTAAATAGTCAGATACCCTTTGTACGTTATATCTGAAACTAGTGTAACTAGTATTTGATAATCTACCAATCAGTGATCTTGTTAACAGCAAATTACTTTCGCCTGCTTGCCAATTCTCATATCCATGAGTTTGGACAACTAATTGGATATGGTTAAAGAAATATGCTATACTAAGCATGATATTTGGTGCAAGTTAAGCCAATTGGGTACCGACTGTTAGGTCCATTTCCATTGTGCCAATAATTGATCTGTCATCCGCCCATCTGGTGTCTCGAATAACAACCAGTGCGTTAACGCCTGTATTTCTGCGGTGTAAAGTGTACAACCTAATCATAATTAACCCAATGTGTAAATGTTGGAGGCCTGACCTACGAATTTCTTCATAGCTTTGTTGTGTGATGAATGGCAACTCCAACTGTTGTCCACCCGTTGTCGGTATTCTTTGGTCAGAATAATGCTGATAAACCCGATGTTGTGTAGCTGTCCAACCATCTTGATACAACGTTTCTGCTGGAACAGATTGCGCTCTTCTAAATTGAGATACATCTAATTCTGCGTCCGGGTTTAGTTGTGACTCTAGACTCCTGTTATACCTAATTTGTCGCCTTCCGGGTAATCTTCTTGAGATCTCCTGACGTAATCTATGACCACGTCTGTAGTTTCTTATTTGATCATCTATTGTTGGAGTCTGGTTTTCATTACGGCTGTTCTGTTCACGGTTAGATATAGACGGCCGTGGTTCCGTAATGGTTTCCGTACGTGTTCGGTTCATTTTTAAGAAGGCGAGGACTTCTTCTTCTCTTCTTCAAATATTTTACGTGGATCTTTGAACACGAAAAATGGTACTTCCTTCTTTTTAGGTCTAGGGACTGGTTCTCCTAGACTTAGCTTATTTAGACTCTTTTGTAGATCTTCGATTGTATTTGTGATATTAAATTTTGTCCCAGCTGACGCTTGTTCAGCTACAACTTTTCTGATATCATGGACAGTTTCTTTACAATCTTCAATTCCTTCGCTTATCTTAACCAAGAGTTGTATTATTGTGTTATTTTGCTTGATTATAGTTGATGTGCCTCTTGTTGCTTCAGTTGGTTTTACAAAACCAACCGCGGGTTCTTCAATAGGTTCAGTGGCTTTTAGGGCTTCTATGTAATTTGAGCTTTTTGACGTAATTCTCCAATCACTCATGTATCTTAAAATCCGGTTTAGTATGTGTTTTACTGACTTTCAATTTCAAGTTTTCTAGGTCCACAGTTCAGGATTGGTCATGATGAAATAGAATGGTTGAGATTATGTGAAGCAAAACTCCCTTTTGCTTCTTGAAGCATAATAGCATAGCTCTATATATATATATATATATATATATATATATAATTCCAAATTCAATTTCGTTGTTATGTTCTACTTAGATTTGTGGTCCTAAATTAATTTGTGCCAACAACCTTCACATCAAATTTAAGCATACCTAAATATAGGTCTCAGAAACAATATTTTAATCAAGACCAGGTATAATGGGGCTGCCAATGGGACCGAGGTTGGTTACATCTTAGAGGTGCCACTAGTACTACAGAAAACAGCTATTATATCTTCTCTTTTATATCTGTTGTATAAAAGAGTCACTATTAAAAGAGTTCAATGGCATTTTTGAAATTTGTTGAAATATTAATAGTGAATCTGAATAAAAAGGGAATATAAAAGTTCTAAAAGCAGAAAATGACTTTAATAGCGAATGTGTTGTAGCAGCAGCTATAAAAAGCAACATTCAATACGAATTCTACATAGAGTTCGGTATTAAAAGACCTTTAATAATGAATGATATGCATGACCCACTATTAAATGTGTTTTCTATATTTGGCTCCTCTGTTACGTCTGGTATTAAAACGTTTTTAATAGCAGCTTTTATTCAAATTCAATATTAAAAGTTTCGACTAATAGAATCGCACGATTTATGTCCCACATATATCTATTTTGTGAATCGAACCTTTTATTGCATTAAATTCAACAGTCAAAAAATACTCTATGTCACATTCATTTCTTTTTTGCATTAAATCCTACGATTCATATATATGTCTAGGGGTGTAAACGAGCCGAGCTCGAGCGAGCTGGGGCGAACTCGAACTCGGCTCATTTGTTAACGAGCTGGCTCGGCTCGTTTGTTAACGAGTCACGAGCTGAAACTCTCAACTCGAGCTCGGCTCATTAAGGCTCGAGCTGGCTCGTTTGGCTCGTTTGTAGCTTGTTTGCAAGAAAAAAATGATAAAATAATTAAAAAAACATAATAAAATTATAAAATCATGAAAATTCTCTATGGTAATGATCTATTTAGAGATGATGGTAATCAATTCGACGGTCCGGATTAACTCGTTAAGGTCTCGATACTTAAACGAGCCGAGCTTGTCACAGCTCGAGATCGGCTCGTTTACTAACGAGCTGGCTCGGCTCGTTAACACTCGAGCTGTTAACGAACGAGTTGTTAGCGAGCCAAACACGAGCCGAACACGAGCGAGTCACGAGTATTTTGTGCAGCCCTATATATGTCCCACTGTTTCATTTCATTTTATTTCTTCCCACAGCTGAGATATGAGAGCTGAGGAGAGGAGCTGGAATCTCTTTGCCATGAAATGCACCAGCATTTTATTCATTTTGGTATGAATACTTGAACATCAATATAAAAATCAGAAGTAATTGTTTCTTTTTTTTTAGATTATTTAGATACAACCCTCAATCTAACAACATTCATATGTTTATTTTTTTTGCTATATTTACTTGAGTAGTTTCTTCTCCTATGTTGCAGAAATAAAGAGGAGAAAGTTAATTAATGAAGTTTTGAAGGTAAATTTGAAAATGTGTAGAGCTCGGTTTCAGGACAAATTAACTAAAGGCTGATGCGTCAGAAATACGGGTCTCAAGGCAAAAAAGGCGCCTGCAATTCAACTTTTTTATTTTTTAAGAGATTTTATATCGGATGCTAACGAAGGTTCGATATTAAAAGTGATCTTTATTAGTGGACTCTTGCTAAGATCTGCTATTAAAAGTGTTCTTTAATAACGAACTCTTGCTAAGATCCGGTATTAAAAGTCCTCTTTAATAGCTGACACTAACTAAGGTTCGATATAAAAACTTACACATTTAATGGCGAACTCTTCAACCTATAACAACCCCCTTCCTATAACACCCTCTAGTCCGATATTAAAGCCTATTTTCAATCACTATTATAACATAATTCTGTAGTAGTGTGCCTTTATTTTCAAAATATTAAGACTTGGGAATTAGTTGTAGTGTATTTAATCAAGAGAGTGTTATGCATATTGTTATGCATGTTATTTAATGGTGAAAAAATTATGCAAGTTAGGCGAGTTGTTATATATGTTAAGTTAAATAATTAAATATTATTGTTATGCATGTTAGACAATTTGTTATGTATGTCTAAAATGCATAATTATTTTTCATTACAAAAATAATATGTTCAACAACTTATCTAAAATATATAATAATCGTCTAACATGCATAAATGTCAGGTATCGATGCAGTAATCGATGAAGTGATCGTCAAAACATTTTCCTTTGATCAATTCAAACCTAATAAATTGCAGGTGCATGTACTATTACTTGCTAAAAGAAAAATATATAATTTCGAGTCATAATGACTTGAATCATGATTATTAATAAAAAAAACACCGAAGTACTTCAAATTGTTTAGATTAAAATTAAATGCATAAACAATTACATAATTTGATAAATGGGAGTTTGTCCTCCTTCAATATCTCGTTTCATGGCTTTTTATTGAGTGTTTGCCATTTGGCTTTCTTAGAAATTTTCGTTTTTGTTAGTCTATGTATAATTAACGAGATAGTAGGGCTTACTAAATTAAATGGATATTATATGATGAGCTAGTGGTCATCCTTAATAATTGTAACTTTTGACAATTTTAACAATAAATTTAAATAACAATAATTAAAGAAAACTTCATAGGTATAGGTATGCTAATCTAAAATTTAAAATAATATAAAGATGTGTGCGTGTCGTCGTGTCGGCTTCAAGTACACGCCGACACTTCAATCTGGATCGTTTATTTTTTTAATCTGAGCCGTTTATTGTTAGGTTGAATAATATGTGATAACTTTTCTTGCGATTTTCGTATAGAAGTTTGAAATTTGTTAAATTCCTTTGCGTCGCACTTGCCACATGAATTAAACAGAGAATCATTTGTCATATTATTATATTTGTATTAATGGTCTATTTAATGTTTTATCAATTATGCTCCTTTTGTTTTAATTATATGAATGTCAAAATTCATTTATTCATATATTTTCATATCACATGTATGTAACTCGTATATTTTTAATAAAATAATTCATAAAAATTTATGTATATAAAATAATATATAAATAATATATAAAATTTTATGCAGATATTATCAATCCTAAGTAGATTGAGTGAAGCTCAAATTCAGGTCTAGTGGACATACATATAGATAGTTGAACATTCCAATTTTGTGAAATTTAACTATTATTTGATGATTCATCAAATAATTAATTTTGAACTATTGAAATTGAACTTGATGTACCGCTAAAACATATACAAACTCAGAAAATTTTATAGACATGATATGTATGAATAATATAAAACATGCATCTATATATTGGATTTGAAATTTGAATAATTTTTTTAAGGATTTCAAATTTGTCAAAGTTCAATAACAGCCATAATACCTGATACAAATTAAGTTATCAAAGTAATAGAAAAAATTAAAATTAAAAATGTGTACTCTATAGAATTAATTAATAGGTCCATGCCACTGAAAATGTCTAATTGGAAATTAAATTAACGGGGAAGGGATACATAACTATATGTGATTATTATATATAACAAACAAACAATTCTCCAGAATTAATTAACTGTTAAGTGACAGTGTCAGTGTGACACCTTAACTATTGACAAAGATGCTAATGGTGAAAGGGAAATGACTTAATTTTTAATATTTTGCAATGAGTACGTACTGTTATAATTAACAATAAGAAAATGACACCTTAAACTGTTCCCATTATTCTAGGAAAGTGACCACGTCTGTAGAATTTTTTTATGCCTGACCTAAAAAAATAAAAATTACATTCATGATCTTGTTTTTAAATATTCGACAGTCATGACTCTATTTTTCTGCGTTCAGCGTTCACGTTGAAAAAACAAACAACAAAAATGATTAAGTACGATGCAAAATTTCAAATCTGCGTTCACGTCTAAACGCCGCATCTGAACGCTGCGTTCAGGCAACGTTGTGAACGACACGTTCAGACGCTACGTTCAGACGTGAACACAGATTTCAAAAGTACTTGATATTTTTTTGCTTCGTAAACTCGGGTGACCTCTATTTCTGAACGCTGAACGCAAAAAAAATAAAGTAATAACTGTCAAATATTTGAAAAAAAATTCTTATTTTTTTTTAGGTCACATAGAAAAAAAAAATTCACGTCTGTACATCATCTATCACCTATATGGCTGTATATGCCTATTAAAAATGTTGTTTCAGATCTGACACTGTTCCTCGGTAAATAACAATAAGATCCAGTCAAAATATGGTGCTCTTACTCTAGAATCTTTTAATTGTACACCTCTGCAATATATTTAGAGCATGTTTTACTTTTAGGCTGTGCTCCAGCGTCATTGGCTGCGAGGAAAGGAAAGGAAAGGCAGCGTAGGAAAGGAAAGTAACGGAAGGTGAAAGAATGAAACACGGAATCTTACTTGCTCCAGGTTGGCAACGGAGAGGAAGGAAATAATTTTACGATTCTGTACAAATGGCGAGAAAGCATACTCGTAACCTCGTCTACCCTCCAAATCGAGAGGGAACGAAAATACATTATTCAGAAATATATCGTAACTTAGGTTAATTGTTTTCTTCCTTCGACGAAACCTCCTGAAGCAAGAAAAATGACAATTTCACATTTCCTTCCCTAGCTTTCTTTTCTAATTTGCAACACTGGAGCACAGCCTTAGAGTTTAGAGTCAGTACATACTCCATAAAAGGTAACTAGTTTTCAAATTTGCCTAGACATGCCACGTTATTTATTTTATCAACCATTGAATTTCTACTATTTTCTTCATTTATGTCACTCGGATGGCTCACATGTTATGTTAAGCGGATGTACACATATTACGAAAGAATTTGGAGAGAATATTGGTATCAAATATTTTCTAGAATATTTGTTATTGATTATGAAATCTCTTCAAGATACGTTAACACTAGTATTTAAGTGTTGGATCTTCAAATGATACAAATGTGTTAGGTGTGCATGTGTTGCACGCTATCTCTCTCTCTCTCTCTCTCTATTTCTCTCTCCATTAAAGAACAAGTACCCAAACTTCATTCATGAGTTTTCGGGTAAGGAAACAGAGCATTTGTGGTCCTTTGGAAGCAGGAACGGAGCCATGATTTTAGTTTGGGGTATGAAGATCCATACCTTACTCGATCTCATCCGACTCAAACACTCGAAAAATTTTCACGATGCTCGATTCAAACTCCGACCGGATCTTATCCGATCTGACCCACGAGTCGTAAGTTGCTGAAATTAGACGATTCAAAATCTTACTCTATCTCATCATTTTTATATGTTTATAATAAAATATAATGAATTCATACATTTAAAATTTTACTTATTATTTCTTAAATTAAAGTAGTTAATATTATATTCTTAAATATGCAAGTAATTTTGTTTTTATGAATTATTAATATTTTTTATATTAGAACACGAATGATAATCGTCCATAAGAATTTAATTAATTGACCGCATAACAATTAGTGACTTGATAGTATCCATCCATTCCGCTTTTTAAAATACTGTATTCGATGTGATGTTTGAATAACTACATTTAAAAAAAAAAACTTGCTCTCCTTATCCTACCTACCTTAATAAGAAAATAATTTATGCTTACGAGGAAATCATGTTCAGTGCACACTTTTCTTTTCAGGTGCTTATATCAGTATATCACACTGTATTTAATAAATAAATTTTTCTAGTGTACAATCTTTTTCCTTTCAGTTATGCTGCATGTAAATTTAACTTTTATGTGATCTATATATACTTCCCAACAACAAAACAATTAACAATAACTAAATTTATTTATTACTAAAAGAAGCATGACGTGTTATGATTTTTATGTGATGTGCATCTTTAATTCTTTTAAAAGTTTCATGAATAATCTGCAATATCATGTAGCTTTTAGTAACATATACGATGATGATAAACTATATAAATTTATAACGACATGCAACATCTTACCTAACTAGCTAGTGAACATCTCTATTCGTACCCTTTTTACGACTCGAGATAATTACAATGTAACAACAGCACTTGTGTTTCTTTCGATCACAATTTTATATATACAAATCATATATTATAAAATTAAAACTCAATGATGATCACAACTGTGATCAAAAGAAACACAAGTATATTAGTTGTATCAATCGAATTAGATGATGATCGCATTCTATAGATCATATGACAAGAATTTGTTAATACTAATCACATAAGTGTATACATAAAATGTACAGCACTAGAAAAACTCAAGATGAAATATCACATGGATTGTGTTACGTGTCATTGATATTTCATTTATGTTATGAATTCTAAGGTTGAGATATTTATATTTTCTATATGTTATATGCACATTGTTGGTGCTGTTCAACACTCGCCGTAACAGGGAGTTATACAAACATTTGTTGCAATGTGTATGACTTCTGCGAATGAACTATACGCATCAACGTTACCCTCTATATATGATATAGACGATGATATCTCCGAGCCTCTTGATAAAATTCGTATTATGTGCATGCAATATGATTATGTGATAATCATATCATAATTAAACTTTAAAGAATCAAGAAATAATAATTAGAAAGGATGACACATTTCTACTTTATAATTATTTGGATATCATGTGGCAAGAAATCGACACAATAATATTTTAATGTTACAGGGATCATGATTTTGCGTTGTGCTTTTTCATCCACATCATTTAGATAATCAATATATCATGGTTAGTTGTATCATTGATTTATGAAATTAAAATATTTAATTTCATTGTCATAATGGTGAGATCTCATAGAGTCACACCATATGAAATATTAAAAGAAAATGTATTAATAAAATATATGTGATATGTATATAATGTGTGCCATTTTAATTATAAGGAGTTGTAATTAATTCGAACATATTATATGTTATTAATACATGAACAATTTTATGGCATGAATATGTTGTAAAATAATCCTAGAAATATTTAAAGTATGTATGACATATTTTAAATGAGTTTTAACACATGAGAGATGCATATAAATTAATATAAGATATTAATATATATGTTTCTCATATAAATTATTGGAATGTGGGTTAAAATGTATATTAATATGATTAATATGTAAATCCAATCCAAATTAAAGGAAAAGAGAATTCTGGAAATTTGAGCTAATATTACGAGGCTCAATAATTAATTTTTTGCCCAAATTAATTATCAATTATTGCTCTAATATTTGCCTATATAAGCCACTCCATTTAAGAAATTTAATAACTACCATTAATCAAAAAATTTGTGGTTGTTAGTTATTCGCTTGAGAAAAATATATTCTTTTTCTCTTTCTCTCCTCCTCTCATGTGTTGAGAAAAACTTTCATTAAATTCTGAAAATTTTGAAGAAGGTTTGAAACTAGATTTAAGATTCTACTTGTTAATCTCATACTAGTCTTAGAAATACAAGTGTTTCTTTATTTTTCGGTGGAAGAAGGCTCAACATTTGAAGGGCTAAAGTACAACTACCGTCGAAAAGAAATGGAATAAGAGGTTGCTAAACAAGACAACCTTACTCGATTTGATTTACAGATCAAATCTAAGATATAAAGTTATTCTCTTGTTAATTAGACAAATTAATATTATTTTTTGCACTTACAATAACTAATCATTTGTATTGAGTTGAATAAAATTTACGTTTTATTTCTTATTTTCTAAGCATCAAAACTTTCAATACTTTGCATCTATTTTGGAATAACATAAGGTGATTAGAGTGGTCTTTTATTTTTTATCCTTTATAGCATGAATGAAGATTTAACAGGTGTCAAGCTGGTAGTGTTCTCCAGACGGGTCGGGTCGGGTACCCGTAGATCCGACCCGCCCGGATCCACGGGTATGACGGGTCCAACGGGACGGATCTCCACGGGTCCGAACCCAAAACCCCCAACCCGACCCGTGATAAACCAGGGCGGGTCGGGTTCGGATCCGTCCATTTTTTCGATTATTTTTTGAATTTTTTTGAATTTTTTAATTTAAAACTGCACATTATTTTATTATATATATATTTTTTCGAATTTTTCTGATCTTTTTTATTTTTTATTTTTTTTAATTTTTAATTTTTTTGTATTTTTTTGAATTTTTTAAAATTTCTGCACGGTTCCACGGGTCGGGTCCTGGGGCGGGTCAGGCACGAGTCTGGAGATTTTGGACCTATCCGACCCGTGCTAGATTCGTGGATCCGCCAACCATGGGTCAGGTCGGATCTGGACCACGGGGCGGGTCGAGCACTGATCGGACACAGATGGATAGACCCGGACGGATTTTTTTAGCACTCTGCAAGCTGGATATGAAAAGAAAGTAGAGAGGCATCTATTCTTTCTCTCTAAATTTCAAGCTGTGCATGCGTGTAAAAAATAGCTCCCAATACTTGTATAACCAATATATGTCAAAATTATCTAGTGGGGCGCCATTATATTAAATTTATTTGAATGGATAGAAATTAGGAGCAGAAGATCAGCCTTCTTCTTTCTCAACCTTCTTCTTTTTAGAGCAATGGAACAAATCGAAATAGTCTGTCAAAATGGGTAGTTTTGTTTCAAGTATCAAGATATTTATCATAGTAGTGACTTATATATCAGAAGTCGATATATCCGAGTGGTTAAGGAGACAGATATTTATCATAGTAGTGAGTAGTGACCAACCTTTGTCGAAAAATCTCACATCTCCTCCGCCTCTCCACACATTCATCGAAACCAACTACAGCATCTAATTCTCGGCAGAGGGATGAAAACATAGACACCCGTTTTGTTGGGTTGTCCATATGGATCGTCGGCGATCCATGGACACCAACGCCTTGCCATACTAATCTGTCTTCTTTCTCGCCTCGGAAGCTTTGTGCGCAACTTAGCTGAATGAAATAGAATTTGAACAAATATTTTTTCATTAATTCTCTCTCATTTGTTACTAAAAGATACATTCAGGAGCCTCAAAGAAGATCTATCTCGTACCCGTTCGGGTGCCTCAAATATAAAATGTATCTGGGAGCCGACAAGCTGCTCAAGTCCTTGCGAAGATAGGATTGTATATGAGTCGAGTTTGAGTGAGCTGGATCCAACTCGTACTTGAGCTCATCACAACTCGAGTTGACTCGACTCGTTGCATAGTGCAATTCTAAGTAATTTGAACCAACTCGAGCTCAACTCATCACAACTCGAGTTGGTTCGTGACTCGACAACCCGCTTGAAAATTATAACACAGAGAAAAAAAACATGTTCCAGTTCTAGTTTCCAAGTTTTTATAAAATAGAAAGCATGTTTTACTAATAATGTTTGCTAAATAGTTGCATATAAGTTCAAACAAATTTCAACAAATGTAAATAAATTCAAATAGAAAATATGTTTCTGTTCAAATAAGTGCAAATTGTCTATATATTCTAACTCGTGAATTGGATTGAGCGAGACGAGGTTAACTCGAACTTAACTCGTAAGTCAACCGAGTTGGCTCAGCTCGAGTTCTGTCAAGTCAAATTAGAACTGAGTTTTTCTCGAGTCAAGTTCGAATTGCTCATCAGTTACAAATTTTTTGCCCAGCCCTACACGAAGAGCTTCCTCGAGTCGATCCATAAAAACTCCTCGAGATAGCTCTCAAGACCACAAACAATTATGTCCCAAAGAACACTAAAATCGTGTAAGATGATTATTTAGCATGACCACATTTATTCTCACTAAGATTAAGTTAATGGTAATTCCTCTATATTTGACAATTCACAAAATAAATTATGTAATAATATTTTGTACAAGTTTTTGATGACTGCAAGTCATAAAATTAGTGAAATTTAAGCACTCAATCAAGTATCAAAAGAGATTGGAGAAGATTTGAATTGACTATAGCTTGAGAAGTGCTTCAAAATGTAGTTTTTATCATGTTAGAATGGGGTCCTCAGGTCAACTGCTAGTGCAGAAGCATTTTTAACAATTACGATTCAAACTTTTGAACCTCAATCACCTAGCTAAAATCACAATCAAGCAAATACTAATAGCAACTGAGCAAATCAAATAATAAAGTGCAAATATATTAAAAAGATAGGGTAACAAGCAAGCAAAAGAGATCAAGAAAGAGCAAGAGAACACAAGAACATGATATGTACGTGATTCAGCCTACAAACAAACTAGACCTACATCTACGGGACCCCGGAACCAAAACTTCTGTCTGGGACCGATTCCACTAGATCACAAGTGTTCTTACAATTGCGAAACATATCTTTGATTTCTTTTTAACAAGACAACCAATTTTAGATTCGTCAAGGTATAAGGTGTTACACCGCCCTACAAGGTAAACATGTCCGATTGACAACACAATCAAGGACAAGATGAACTACTTGACTACACAATGTAGTTCATCAAATAAAATCAACAACTAAGTGTTTCCGGATCGACAATTAGACAATTTGTCTATCCTATCACTCTCTAGATCAGGATGCTGAAAGGAGAAAGCTATTGTGCTCTTTCTGGTGCTCAATTGTATGCTTGGAAAAATGGTGTGGGCTTTCTTAATATTTCTGGTTTGTATCCTCAATGTATATATAAGAAATACACATCTTGAAGTCTTGAATTCTTGGCCTGCTCCTCTTGCGTCAGAAAACAACTAATTCGTCACAGAATCCGTTGTAACATGTTGGAGCTTTTCCCAAAGTGTCTTTCAATGCTTGATTGATTGACTTTTGGGTCCTCTTGGACAGAGATCCGTTGTGACGGATGAGAAATCCGTTATGACTGTGTATCACTCATATAATTTATACAATTATTTTCATATCACATGTTTATAATTCATATATTTTCAATAAAATGATTCATAAAAGTTTATGTATATGAAATAATATTATTTTTTATGCATACGTGTATATTATCAAATTTTCATCAAATTTCAGCCGTAGTTAGTAATAAAATTAAAGCATGAGGATACAATAATAAAGATAATTCATTTGCTATACATCAATTACGCGTAGTAAAATCTTTACAACAAAAGTACTAATGATGGAACAATAAGAGAGAACTATGTGGGGCATTCATCAATCATCATTATGAGAGAGACATTGCTTTTTTTATTTTATTTATTTATTTCTACATTACTTTTTTATTTCAGAGAGACATTAGTACTATAATAAAAGTGCCTGAGGCCTCAGCTCAACTGCTCAACAAATACGGACTGAAGCAACAGCTCAACAAATGCTTCTCCAAAAATGATGCGATGGGATCCTCTCCAATTGTAGGCACTCATTTGGTCTCGTCCTGCGAATCTATGATTTTAACACGCACAATGCTTCAATCCAACGGTGGATGCTAAAGTGCAGAAGAAAATATTAATTTGAGTTGCTCTCACCTTAGCAACTCGCAACATTTTTTTTTGCAACAGTTTTTGTTTTTCTTTGGAAAGCGCAACACCGTTCCACGTGGGATGTAAAGGGAAAATTTTCACAAAATCAAGCACCAAACATTTTCAACAGATAGGATCAGAGACACCTTAAAAATTACACAGAGGACCAATCGCGCCTCTAAGGAGATTCTCTTTTTTCCCTGAAATCAAGGCATTCTACAGCTGCTTTTGTAGTTGTGGACCCTAGCATTTAGGGGCGCAACTAATAGTCACGCCCCTAAGTGTTGCTGATAATTTTTTTGGCTAAGTTATTATTTATACCCCTACTACTTAGGGGCACAACTAATAGTCACGTCTCTAAGTGTTGCTGATAATTTTTTTGGCTAAGTTATTATTTATACCCCTACTACTTAGGGGCACAACTAATAGTCACGCTCCTAAGTGTTGCTGATAATTTTTTGGCTAAGTTATTATTCATACAATATTTATTATTAGAGCATGGCTAAAATAATATGCATAGTACACCACATTTCGTACTATGCATATAGATATAGGTCAATAAATTGAGATTTAAGTTGCTCAATAAATTCTTCATATTAAAATATTGTAGGAAAAAAAATTCGTGATTTTTAGAGCTTTCTTGCTATTTTTTAAATATTTTTTAAAAACACTCTAGATTTAATACTACAAAAGTGTCATTTCTGGGTTGTTTTTAAAAAATATTTAAAAAATAGCAAGAAAGCTCTAAAAATCACGAAATTTTATTTCCTACAAGATTTTGATATGAAGAATTTATTGAGCAACTTAAATATCAATTTAATGACCAAATTAAATACAAATGACCCCATAGTACGTTATGTGGTGTACTATGCATATTATTTTAGCCATGCTCTTATTATTAAGCAAATTAATATATGTATAGTTGTAATATAATACTATTAAATATTACATGTGTTATTTATACACAATATATTACAAGAAATAATAAATTGATGATATATTGAAGATATAACAACATGAAAGTATATTCTCAAACCACATTAAGATATAATAACATAAATTAAACTTCATAAAATCCTCAAACACAAAATATTTTGCAATAGCCTCCAAGATAAACATACATATCCAAGTCTCCTAGGTAAACATACATATCCAAATGCTTGAGATACACGTACAAACTAATTAATAAGGCATAAAACAAAATTACATAATCTTAAACTAAATAAAAGAACAAGTTTCATCATCTCCTTGCTAATTACCTGCGATAACGAAATCTCAAGCATTACAAAATTGAAACCAATGTTGTTTTGTGAAATAAATAATAGTATTACCATCGTCGTTTGGGGGTGCAGTGCAGGTGCGCCTGCTGTGTCCCGTTTGTTTGCATCGCCCACAAGTGTAGGCTTGTCGATGTGTATTCTCTTCATTCATTTTATTTCTAATCCTTATATGTTGACGTCTCCCCTTCTTAACAGCATACCTTGTCGGGTCCGGCACTAGCTTTGGTCGTGGAATTTCAGGCCATGTGTCAGAATTGCCGAATGGCTCAAATTCTGGCGTCCATGTTGCCATCAACTCTTGAACGCGATAAACAGGAGATACGCACACATTGCTACTTATGCCCCGTTGAGCACAACATGCTACGATATGAGAACAAGGGATACTTGTTAGTTGCGGTTTTTGACAAGTGCATGTACCTCCGGGCACTTCTAACCACAGTGTATGTATTATATTCTCTTTAATCTTGTTCCCAACGAATCTTTGACCTGTTTGAACCTCATATTTTCGCTCGTTCCGGTATGCTCGCACCGTATGTGTATTTCCCCTTAATCTTCGCTCCTCTAATAACGCTTGGATTTTGGGGGAGAAGAGGAAACTTTGTTCAATTGCTTTTCTGCTTTTGCCCGTCTTTCAGCAAAGTATTTGACCGACTTGTAGAATGTGATTTCAACAAGAGAAGTAACCGGTAACTCACGTGCTTCTTTGAAAACATTATTAAGGGATTCTGGTCCGTTTGTTGTCATCATCCCCATTCTACGGCCTCCTTCATCAAATGAAAGAGCCCATAAGTCAAAACACGGTGTATTGTTCCTTTCAACATCGTTCGGATCCCTACCAATATCCTCAAGCCATGTTGCAGCGTCGGGGCATTTTTCGCGAATACGACTGAGCCTCATTAGAAACTTCCTCTTTTGATTTTATTTCATTGCTTGCCTCAAAATATGTGTTAATTTTTTGTTGGTAAATTCTTTTGTGAAATTTTGACATATGTGCCTTGAACAATATCGATAAAAGGCATGTCCATCTTGGGTGCTCCAACCCAGGTCTGGCTCACTAAAAACCCGCAAGATACTATTGTGACGATCATAGAGTACTGTCACAACTCGTGATCCAACAACTTCCATATGAACAAATTTCATGAAAACCTCCCAATATTTGTTGTTCTCGATATCAACCAACGCGAATGCAAGGGGCGCCAACTGATCTTCTACATCAAAGCCACATGCAACTAACATCTTCCCTTTATACCGCCCAGATAAATGTGTACCGTCAATTCCTATAACAGGTTTGCAGTGCCTGAAGGCCTGTATTGTCGGACCATATGCCCAACACACTGCTTGAAATAATCTTTCATTTGGATCATTTGTGGGGGCGGTAAACCACTCAATCACTGTACCCGGGTTTGTTCTTTGTATGGCATTAAGTAAGGGCACGATTAAATCATAAGCTTGCCTCCAACCTCTGAACAATTGCACGATTGCGATCTCTTTTGCACGCCAACACTTAAGAAAAGGAGCCTTGAAATTATATCTCTGCTCAATGGCAATCTTGATGTCTTTTATAGTAAACCTTACATTTCCCTTAACACTTTCTCTGATTATGGAAGCCATGAATGGAGACGTTAAGTGCGGATGCTCCAACCTATCTCCCGACATAACACATTCATGCGGACCTTGCCTTGTATTAATAATAAAAGCATCATCACTTAGCCTTCTTGATGCATACAACATCCAATTGCAATTTTGGTCGGTACACTCGATTGTATACACGCTTTTATTGGACTTTCTCTTTTTAAACGTGCGGTTCGATTTAATGTGAAAATCATGCACAACCCATTTGAGATGATCCTTTGACCGAAAATATTGTTCCACTGCCAAACCATCTTCTGTGACATACTCTTCATCGTCAAAGTAATTGCCATCACCAATTATATCGACGATTGCATTAATATTATTCCACGAAGCTATTGGATGATAATCGGTTCGGTCCCGTAATGGCTATGTTGTCATGGTCAGAGAAGTCTCTTCTTCAGAATTGTAATTAGGATCTTCGAAATGTGTAAAATCCATATTCATGAAAGCATCATTACCACACGTATTTCCAATTGGGCTTGCATCTTGGTTTACTAATATCTCAACCCGTTCCGCCGGGTTAATTTCATCCAACCCAACATTAAATTTGAAATCCTCAAAATCCTCTTCTTCATCTGGAATCGATTGATTTCGATTTGAGGTTGCATTCGGTTCATAACAATTGGTACAAAGATATGCATCTGGCATTCTACAAGCTATTGACTCAACATACTCATTTGGAGTTTCGTAAGCACGACTACCACTTGCACAACCATGATTTAGGATTTCCGGAGCTCGACTACCACTTGCACAACCATGATTTAGGGTCTCATGACCTCGACTGCCACTCGAACAACCATGGATGTTATTAAAATAAGATGTTAGAACTTTTAACTTTTAATGCTATTTTATCTTTTGGTTTTCAATGACGAGCATGAGAGATGAATTTTGTTTTTGCGATTTTGTGACAGTGCAAGAGGCTAGTTTTGCAGTACACCCCTCTCATTCTGATGAATGGCGAGAAGTTCCTCGAGAAGAATGATATTTGCACTGCTGTCCGTGCATGCCAAGTCAGCAAAGAGCCATCAATTGAGTCAGTTGTGTCAGAGAAGTCCAGTGCTGATGCATGAAGTGGTCTTTCATAGCATAAAGACCTTGTTAGTTGTAATATATTTGTAACTATTAGTTCTCTTGTATTATGGGTGCTGTATGTCTTTTCTTTTCAACTTGCTATAGTGCCACTAATATTTCATGAGGCGCTAGAACCTGACATTATTTTATTATATTGAGATTATTGTATGCTGTTACAAGTTACAACTATGTCTGATATGCAAAAGAAGTCTGTGCCAGCAAGTGCATGATGAGTTGTACAGTCATTTGGCCACGCCAGGAACTTATAAAGGCTCTCGTATTCCAATTTTTGTACACTAGCAAGCTCTCTGTACGCAGGTGGGAATCAAGAAGAAAGATATATCTTGGCAATATACAATACATGCAAGTTCATGTACCCAAAATAACTAATGCGAAATCAATTACATAATAAACTGCTTTAGCTTCAAAGGCCTGGGATTAGATCTCAAAAATAGATGAAGGATAGTCCGATACATGTAGCTCTCGCTTGCGCGGGGTTCTGAAAAGAATCAGATCACTATGGGATCATTGTATATAGTCTTACCTTGCATTTCTGTTTTTGAGGAGCAAAAATCGTTAAGCGGAAATGTAAGTTCATCTTTGAAGAGGAGAAGATAAATCAAAACTGCAATACTGTCACATTACTATTGATCATCAGTAGTTTTTCTTAGACATTATGATGTTGTTTTATGTGTTTTCTTTAGCTCTATTATCTCTTTCGTAATAGTATTTTAGCGGCAAAAAAATAAGATGAGACAAGACACATAATTTTGTAGACACATTGGTATATTTATTTATTCTAACACAATCCTCAGATCAGATGCATAAAGGTGTACATCAATTTTTTCATCAAAATACGAATGCAGTTTTAATTATTCTTAAATGAACTTGCTAATTATTAGATAGACCGTCTTATAAATATTATAACATTAAAATATTCCTAACAATATGAAGCTCGTAAGTAGAATAGCCTAATTATCCTTACTACTAATAAAAAGAGATTTGAGTTTTTGACTTCAAACCTCTATTCACCTCTCAGATCAATACAGAGCGTGATATTTTTATTTCTTTCGATCACAATCGCTCAATTTTAGACTTTCAATTCCCTTATACTTTGGCCTGCCGCTCGCGTACAAAAAAAGAAAAAAATTAATTATCTCTCGCATCCTTCCTATTTGGGGAATTTTATAAACTACAATTCTTTCCAAAAACATCAAACAAAATATCCCTCTTCAAAATTTTCTTTACATAACATTCTCCCGTTGCCGTGCACAGACACGCTTACTAGTGTGTATATATATATGAGCAATGCTTTTATAATATACATAGGACACCTCCCGAAATTTTTAATAATAAACAAAATAAAAAAGAAAAAAAGACTAAAACAAGAAAATTCCGAACGAAATCACCGAAATGGAAATATCGGGATCTAAGAATCCAGTTCCCAACTGGAATCTAAGAATTCGGTCTCCAACCTGAATCTAAGAATCCGATTCCATTATATTTTTTATACATTGATTTCTACTTAGTTCGTTAGTTTAAATAACAAAATTAATATGGTAGATGAGTTAGTATGCAACATTCGTTAGTTGTTTGATAAAATTAATTATAAAATAGATAAATTATTTAGATAAATGATAATTTCCATGCATAAATTGCTAATATTAAATTTTGCATGCAGTGTTATAAACAAATTTGTTGCTCTAAAAATAGATAAATTATTTAATTTGCATGCATGCATAAATTATTAATACTTAGTTCGCATGCATAATTTGATAAAATTAGTTGTAAAGTAGGTAATTTATTTAGGTAAATATTATAATTTGCATGCATAAATTGTTAATATTAAGTTTGCATGCAGTGTTATTACAATGATTAGGCCTCGAAGAAGTACTTCTCGTTCTAGTACCTCTGAGATTTCTTCTGATGAGGTCCCGTCTGATCACCGACCTTATACAAACTTGCTGCAAATGCCTCTCATTCACAATATATTTTGTGTATTAAGTTTGATATACATAGTAAGAAAATGTTAATCATTGAATAATTTGAACTTTCAGTAGCTTATATTATCGTTACTTGCTCAGTGACCATCTTTTTCTTCAAATTAAAATAAAATTTAATATATTGTGTTATTTTTTCCTTCAGATGTATTAATCAACTTATTTATATCATGATTATCTAACAAATTGAGGGAAAAAAATTGATCCTTAGATTTCATCCATTACATATTAACTTTTTTGCTCTAAAAAAATTCAACCTTGCACAATTTTGAAAGTAAGAAAATAACTGACTCTACACTACAAATTAAAACACATATTTCTACTAAGATAGTAGCAAAAAATTATTGATAGTAGCAAACAATTATTGACATTGAAAACACATATTTATGCTAGAAAAACTATTAAATATCAATAATTTTTTGCTACTATCTTAGTAAAAATCATGTTTTAATCTAAAACAACTAACAAATGTAACATACTAACTCGTCTACCATATTAATTTTGCTATTTAAACTAACGAACTAAGTAGAAATCAATGTATCAACAATATAATGGAATCGGATTCTTAGATTCCGGTTAGAAACCGAAATCTTAGATCCTGGTTAGGGATCGGAATCCTAGATCTCGGTATTCCCATTTCGGTGATTTCGGTCGGAATTTTCTCATTTTCGTCTTTTTCTTTTTTAATTTTCTTTATATTTAAAAAATTGGGGGACACCTCCTTCCATCATATGTATATAAAAATTAGCTCAATAAATTGAGATTTAAGTTGCTTTGTATTTC